>JAPVRG010229020.1:0-14718 GCA_029783565.1 Rhagoletis cerasi | reverse complement strand
TTTGCTTCCTTATCCAACTTGGAAAAGGCAGAACATACCTCGCGTTTTTTGATACCGATGATGTCGATGTCATCAGCATACGCCAGCAATTGCACGCTCTTATAGTAAAATGTTCCAGAGCGGTTAAGTTCTGCAGCTCTTATTATCTTCTCCAGCATCAGATTAAAGAAATCACACGACAGGGAATCGCCCTGTCTGAAACCTCGTTTGGTACCAAACGGCTCGGAGAGGTCCTTCCCAATCCTGGTGGTATTGCTCAACGTCATTTTACACAGCCGTATTAGTTTCGAGGGGATACCAAATTCAGACATCGCGGCGTATAGGCAACTCCTTTTCGTGCTGTCGAAAGCGGCTTTGAAGTCGACAAATAGATGGTGAGTGTCGATCCTCTGGATTTGCTGGATAAGTGCTTTAATTTTCTGCCATCGATTAATCATTGAATGTGGATTCGACTCATTGGAAGGTTCTGTAGGGACGAGAATTGGATCACCTGTGAGGAAATGGACAGGAGTAAGTGCAGCGCAATCTGCTACATCGGCTGAAGTTGGAGAAATGGGTCCAGAGTTTAAGCATGCCTCAATACAACCTATTACTCTTCAAATGTGTACTTATGCACGATACCCATGCGTCTAAAGTGAAATTTTCAGCTTTTTACTCCAGCTAGCTCGATGACCATATACAATATACACCATATATAGATTCTTGTGAGGTGTTGATACATTTTTTATAATAATTTTCGAGAGATGCAGAAGCACCAACGAAGTTGGTTCCACTATCTGAGAAGATTTGTTTAGGACAACTGCGTCTAGATACAAATCACGAAAAGGCGCCAAGAAAAGTTTCCAGGGAGATGTCGCTTCTTGCTTCTAGGTGTATTGCTTTTGTGGGGAAGCACACATAGCCTTTAGTAATTACACACCCTCTGTCTCGTTAACTTTTTATGTCAAATGGTCCAGCAAAGTCCACTCCTGTATTTTGAAATGGCCTTGATAAAGATTTCCCTTCTTTTGGAAGTGCAGCCATAATTTGCTGTTGTTCTCTTCTCTTATGAATCACGTAGACTTTAGATTTGTGAATTATGGCTTTAATTAGCGTTTTTGCTTTTGGTATCAATTACTGCTGACGAAGGAGTCGTATGATTAATTGATTTGCCCAGAGACATAACGATTATAAGATATAAAAAAAAATATCCCTTTATAATTCTTATTGAACATTGGAAAAGTTGTTTTCGTCTCCTAAGACGAAAATCGCTAGGCAAAAACCTTTTTCGTCTTCTATAAACAATTATTTCCTTGTGAATTTTATTTTTTCGTCTTCTTATAATTATTGAATACTTTTTTCATCAGCTGATTTCTTCTTCTTTCATTCGCCTTAAATGAATTTTGTTATTGGTGGTATAGCCGTCAAAGCCGTAAAAGTCGTAAAACTAATATACACATACGTGTTTCAATAAGTGTACCAATTCTATTAAGAGAAGACGTATGTAATTCATTTTCGTCTTAAAACAAACGTCCTGAGAGATAAAAAAAAATAAAAATCCCATATAATTATTAACAGAAGACGTAAATCATTTTTGTCTGTAAACAGTCGTCCCGGGAGACGAAAAAAGATATTTATCGTACAAAATTGTTATGGGGAGACCTAAATCATATTCGTATTGAGATAAACGTTATGAAAGACGAAAAAAGTACTTATCGTAAAAATTGTTATGGGAAGACCAAAAAAAATGTCTTAAAACAAGGCGACGTTTTTGATTCTAAATATAAGGATATAATTAATTTGTGTATTTGGATTTGCCTTGTGAAGAGATATACGATGTATGAAACTTATCATCAGACGGGAATGAGTGCAGGCATATGATAACAGTATTGGGTGCTTCTCGTTAATATGAAAGCGCTAGCTAATTGGGGAGCCAACCGTTGGCACTTATAATATCATTGGCATCAAAAAATGCATTCAAGTGGAGAATTTTTCTCTTCTTTGATATGGAAATTTTCAGCGACAAGTGGTGATATTCCTCACTAAACCATTTTTTCTGTGACAGACAAATCAATCGTTCACGAATTTTCGAAATTTCTATCCCTGAGAGTGGAGTTAAGCGAATAGTTGTTACGTGTTTTCCTGTTTGCCATATAATAAAATCGGAGGACATATGCTAACACTCGCAACGCTCGAGGAAGCGAGGAGAATCTTTCTAAGAGATCATCGAGACAGGTAATTTGTGAAACATGCGCATTTATCTTCCTGGCTTCGAGTAAAACATCGTTGAGCTCCTTATTCGTTGGCGACCAACGTGACCAATCTTCTCTCAACCAAGATGGCTCATGCCACTATAAGCTTCTCGAGCACAAATCCTGTAGATGAACTCCGCGTTTGCCAAGAGCTCCAGGATGTAGCAGATTGCGCTCCACTTACTTCTGGCCATTTTCTTACAGGTGGCTCAATTCTTATCCCTGCAGAACCTTCAATTGAATCGAATCCACAGAAAATGAAAGCACAACGCTACAAATGAAAGTTTCCTGAAAGAGGTCTTATCGTAGGCGATTTAGTAGAGTGAAATAAATGAAAAACCAAAGATTTTATTTTAAAAGGACTCAAATTTTTTTCATCTCTGTCAGAATAAAATTATATGAACTTAGTACAGAGTAACGAAGATTGCCTTTGTATGTATGCGTATATACACACACGATCAAGCAGCCTCCAACGTAGGTTTTGACTATAATAATTTAGCAGTATGTTCGATACATGCTTATATAAGCACATGACATTCTAAGGGAAACACTGTTTGACTCTCGGTAGACATGTATCGTTGTAGTTGCTGAGAGTGCCGTAAGTCAATCAGTGTTTCCCAGATGTTGCACCTCGGGAAATTTGATCCTATTTTGTGGCCGAAATTGGAAAAGTTGATATATAGCCTTTAAACTTGGTCCAGCAGTAGGACTAGAAGTAGTAGGGTTGTCATACAAAAAATGGAGTTGCCACGCCCATAAACTTTCGTAAAAATTTCAAGTATTTTAATTAGATTTCTTAGAAAGGTTTTGATTATGCAGTTTTTTAGTCTATTCAATTTAAGTGTAATAAAATGCAAGTCTGAAGTAGCTAGAACTTACTATTGATTTTTGACAATTTTTTTTATTGAATATGTTGTTCATTTTGTATCAAATAATTACTTAAGAAAAAGTATAATTTTCTTAATATCGCACAAAATCGCAGTATGAGATTAGGGAGAGATAAGAGATCAAGGACTATTCTACCGATTTATGATGAGTGCTTTTTAAACATTTTTAATCAATTTTTTAAAACACTAAATAAACTTTTTTTTTAATTCCATAACTTCACTTTAATTTCAGTTAAATGCGCATATTTCTTTGGCACGACCTTTAAACTATAATAAAAGTTTTAATTGGTAAATATTCTACTAACCGTCACTATTTCTTTCCATTTTTCACTTTTGAAAATCAGCAAATAGATTATGAGAAACACGCATTTGAAAGTGACACATAAATCAAGCTACACATTTTTCGTTTACAGAAATTTTTGAAACTATCTATTTCAGGGTTACCAAATCAACGGTAATTCAATTTATCGAAAAACAGTACAGTTGTTTACTCTGAAGTATTTGCTGTAAGATAAGAGAAAAAATCAATTTCAAGTAAGTAGAAAAATTGACTTTTGGCCACAAAATAGGCTCAATTTTCCCATAGTGCGTACAAGGCTTTTGGCTTCAATACAGGCTATTCTCCCGATTTAGCCCTCTGCGGCTAAAATATTTTGGTTGAATGCTCAGCGCTGAAAGATTTTAATTGAATGAAGACGTAATCCCCGAAATAGACGGGTATTTATGACCTTGAGAAATCCTATTATTTGGAAGGGATACAACAATTGGAAAAACACTGGACTAAATGTGTCGAGCTTAAAGTATGTATGCAGACTATGTTGATAAAAAACGTTTTTTGGTCTTAAGAAAATCTTTTATTTAAAAGGTCTCTGACGTACTACACTGGCCTCGTACTTTTATATACATACACAAATTTTAAACCGCACTTGTAATTGTCAAAACTCACTGCAAAGATCATAAATAAATTGTATCCATTGCTAGCTCACTCAAATTGACCGAAATAAGCCATTGAGTAGCTGTTATTTTGGTATATTATTTACGATTTGTTTTTGTTAGTATTTACACTTTGCGATAAATATAAAGTCACCAACGATAATTTCATCAATATCCATTCGGAGGCGGCGCAAAACTGTAGATCCCTCCCCTTTGTGTGAAAACATCGAGGCGCACACCACAAATCGGAGGAGAAGCTCGGCCAAACACTAGCAATTGTGTAAGAGCCAAAGTTTTTTTTGTATATGATTTCCCAAATTTTAGCGGAAAAAAATATATTAACCCTTGACGACCGAGGAGTCTACAGGAGTCTTTTTTTAATTTGTGGTTTTATTAAAAAGTCTGAATGCAGTTTTGTTTTCATATTCGTATGAAAGAAAAAAAATTGCAGTTAAATTTAAAAACCGTGAATTGAAAAACCGTGCCAAATTATATTAATTTCAATTGATGACCTGCAAAGTCTGAATTCTCTAACTTGCCTACTGCAAAGTTAAAAGGAGAAACCTATGCAGCAACGAAACTGTAAGCAGTCTTTTGTTTCGTCTTTTATTGTAGGTGCATTTTTTTGCAACCGAGCTACAAAAAACACTCGCTAAGGTAACGAAATACATGCAAAGCAACAACACAAAGTCGGTTATTTATACGAGTTCAGCCAGGTCTTCGGTCATGCCGAAGATTCATATCTTTCATGAACATAAAAAACTTAACTTCAACATTCATTTCTTTAGGAGCTACACATTACTTACACTAAATTGATGTAGACTGTGAACTACTAAGATGGCGGAGTTATATCGCGAAAACTTATATCTGTACTTTCCTTATATATCACCGATCTTGATGATTTTCTCAGTAGACCTTGTATGATTAATTAGTAAGTAGCTCACGAAATTGTTTGTGTTTATATCTGAACAATCAGTTGAATGGGAGCTATAAGTTATAGTGACCCGATTTTTATCATTTTCACCGTAAACTCTCCATTGAGAATACATATGTGAAAAAAGTGCGAAATTTCATGTTCCTAGCTGCATAAATGAATGAGTTATAGCGCAAAACTTCATATCTGAACAATCAGTTACATGGGAGCTATATGTTGTAGTGCTCAGATTTTGCCGGTTCCGAAAATGATTAATACATTATAAAAATACACCCGCTAATCAAATTTCAAGCGGATATCTCAAAAACTGAGGGACTAGATTTCATACAAACAGACGGACAGACGGACATGGCTAAATCGACTCAGCTCGACTTTCTGATCATATAAGTATACATTTTGATGGGTATATCTCTTCTTATTTTGGTACTTACAAACATCGGACCAAAGTTATAATACCATTTCATGCTCATGAAAGGTATAAAAACTGCTCTATTGTGAATTGCTGATGAAAAAGTACTTAGGGTAATTTTTGTAAAATCTTGGTGAATACTTTAAACAAATATATATATTACACAAAAACTTCGCGAAATTGCAAATTTCAATTGGTTTTTGTGTATGAATCGCATTCAACTAATCACATGCTTCATAGCAAATGCCAACAGGATTGCTTATGTAGCTAAAGGAAAATTTTAACCGAGGTGAGCATTTTCTTGACGCTCATTTACCAAAATATACCACTTGTGTTCTCCCCTCCAAATGGTAAATAGCTCCCTACCGATAGTATTTGGGCTACCCCTAAAAAAATCCATTTTCTCAGAAATCGCAAAAAAATGGCAACTTTATATTTGGCAGAATAACTCACAATGCAACATATTCAATAATATAAAAGTTTAGCAAACATTTTTTAAGTCTACATAAAGGTGAAAACAAAATAGTAAATAACAAAATTCAAACACCTTGAATCTTAAAGTATTCCCCTTTTCCTTTATTTATTTCATTTCATTTATTTCGGTTCAGGCATTAGTACAATAAGATTCAATCTTTCCTAGTACAACAAGGATAAAAGTAAAGATAATACTTCTTTATATTTATATTGAAAAAAAAATTTTTTCTGTATTTTCGTTCGGTTTTTGGATAATTATTAACTTAAATATGTCTGTTCGAAAATAGTTAAAGAAACAGAGCACACCATCGATTCCAATATATATGCACGAGTATGTATTTCACTCACAAGTGCTGACTGTGACAGCGTGCCTTCATTTGTCAAAACATGACACACAAAGTGCAGTTTCATATGCAAAGAAGTATCCTTTACTACATTACAAACACAAAAAACCTAATTGCAGCACATGAGAAAGTGCACTTTGGCTATACCTTCGGACAAATTTCCCACAGTGCAATGCCATGAAATGGCTAATGGAATCTGTAAAACCCACATCAAATCAAAAGGAAAACATGCATTGGCGGATTTATTTTATTTCCATATTTTGCAGGTTGCACCACACAATTTTTTCTCCCAATAAACGACGCACGGAAAATTCTTTAAATGAATAGCTCAGCAGCCACATGTATTCAAATATTTATCTTGCAACTTGACATAACTGTCACTCTTATGTACGTTCCCTGCAATCGTGCATTTCACTTTCACACTTTTACTGGCGCTCCTGCTGCCATTGATGTTGATATTGATGTTGCCGTACCGCAGCCTCTGCATTGCACACGTACGTAATATCCACAATAGTTAAGGACAACGCGCCATCAGAAGCAAAACCAACAAACATTATCTACTATTGTCGCTGCAATTTAGCATTTACTTTTTTTGGCTAACAGGTAAAACTGCATCTGTCGAGTGACAAAATCATTGAAATATTTTTTGTAAAATTTACCGTAATCCTCAACTTTATGCAACATAAACAGAAACTAGCCTTGCAGTAACATCTAAATACATATGTACATATGTATGTATGTGATTGTATGTATGTATATACCCTACAAAAAATTCGACTAATCCGAGGTAAATCCGGGGGAAATCGCAAAGCTCCTGTGATAGAATTGCTAGTTACTTGGTTTTGTTATACTTTCTATTTTAGAATTCTTGAAAAAACAACCTTTAGGCCTTTCTATCCGTTTTCTTCTATCTTGTTTCTAGCAGCCACAAAATAAAATTGAAATACAACAAGGTACCAAAAATATATGGAAAAAACAAAAATTAGTTACACACAACCTTAATTTTCTCCACTTAAAAAAAAAACCAAGTTACTTGGTTCTATCACAGGATATTTTTATATGGAATGAACTGTTCGCTTTTGTTCCAGCATGTACTATGAAGGGACTAAGTGTTCCCCTTCATACCCGAGCGGGCGACTAGTGTCTTTTAAAAAATAAAAATTTCCGCCAGCTGCGATTCGAACCGGTGTTCTCAGGTTTGCTAAGCGAATACTCTCTACATACCAACGCCGCACATGAAATTTCGTTGATTAAGTGCGCACATATTATTAAAGGCCGTTTGCACCAAGGTTAATCCCCCAGTTAAACACATCGACTGCTTTACTGATGACATGTTATGTGCAGGGATTCGCTAACGATGTTTAACGGGGGATTAGTGTTAACCAGACATGGTCAAAAAGGCCCTGAGTGAGTTATTACAAAATGCACTGTCTTGTAAATATCTGGTCCAAGGAAAATGTAAATCCTTCCAAGACCAAGATGGTACTCTTCACGAGGAAATATAAAATTCGTCTATTAAAACCTCCCACCTTAAACGGGGTAGAACTTGCTCTTTCAACTGAGGTCAAATACATCGAAGACCGCTCCAGGAAGGCAAACACCGCCCTGTACGCCTGCAAGACGGCTATTGTCCAAAAATGGGGAATAAAACCACATATATGTACATAGGTTGTGCACAGCTGTTATAAGGCCCATCCTCTTCCATGTTGTCACCGTATGGTCCGCAGCGTTAAAAAAAAAAGAATTTGTCCAGAGCTAAGATATAACGGGTACAGATGACGGCATCCATGCTTATCGCGGGAGCACTACCCGCTACACCCATCAAATCTCTGGAATTAGTGCTAAATCTACTACCGGTGGATCTCTACGGCAAATTTCGGGTCGGTTGTAGTGCTGTCAGGTTAAATGCGATCCAGCCGTGGAGGGATCTCAGACACGGATACGCAAAGGTCCTTGAAACTCTGCTGAATAATTTACGACAACTAGATTATACCATTCCTCTACTCTCTTTAGACAAAAAGTTCCATATAAGAATCCCTCGGAGGAACGAATGGGAAGGGGCAACATACCTGAGCCGGGGTCGATAGCTATATACACATACAAATAGCTCCAAGCTAAACGAAAGAGTCATTCTACGCTTACCGGACCATTGTAATGTTTTCCAAGCAGGTCTAAACGCCATAATGGAGCCCACTAGTCGGCTCATGATTTCCGCCCCTCAAGAGCTGCCTATCACTATGTATGCATATATTCTGACAGCCCTGCTGTTATTGAATATCTAAAATCTAGAAAATGTTATTTTCTAATTTCCTTCAATTGTTTAAAAGTAGGGGTAAAACGATACCATTGAGGTATGAATACCTTCAAAGCCGACTTAAACAAATGCGTTACGTTCCAACTGCCACAAACTAGCGCAGAGTGCAACCGTAAATATGAGCAAAGTAAAATTTAGTGACAGAGTTAGATCAACTGAGATGGTGTGAGGTGAGATGATGTGATATGATGTTAAGTGATGTGATGTGACTTTATATGATTTAACAACACATCTCCATTTTTGATCAGCCATCAAATGCGAACTGTCAATTTCATGGCATGCGCAACAATTATCGCAGAGAAAATTTTTTAAGTGGGCATTTAATCGCATAAGATTTCATTCCAAAAAACCAGTAGATCAGAGCACTTCTTTGTTTTCGGGTGCTACAATTTATTAATACTACACGTTATGTTCCTATTTCTTTTGAGCATATTTTTACATCAAAACACTACTTCATCAGAATTCATGGTAAAAAACAGCTGAGAAACTCGCTGTTTGGCAGTTCATCGCAAGCTCTGCGATTTTTTGCATGAGGTCTGCGATGAGCGGTCTCCATTTGCATTATAACTTATGATTTGCATGCGATCAGCTTCCGAATTTCGATACAGCGGGTAATGTAATGTGCCTGGTCATATCACGCTGTCATTTGACGTTATGTGATGTCATTTCATGTGATGTTATGTCATGATGATGTTATATCGTGTGATTTTATATCATGGGATTGTCATATCATGTAATTTCATATCATGTGATATCATGTCATGTGATGTCCTGTCATGTGATGCCATACTATAAAATTGTCATATCACGCGCTGCCATTTCACTTGATTTCATATCATGTGATGTCATATCATTTAATGGCAGGTGTGGTGAGTTGAGGTCTCGTGAGAAATTAGTGGTGAGTTCTATCTCTATCTCCATCTCCATCTCGTTCTCCATCTCTATCTGTGTCTCTGTCTATATTTATTTCTTCATAATTAGCTTTATCTTATTCTTTTTAACACGCTTATATTAGTTTCACTTGTATGTTTGTTTGCTTGTTTGTTTGTAACTCTCTTCTGGCCAGAGTGCGCGAACGGGGACGCAAGAGTCGGGATTGAGTATAGCCGCGCAACTGTAACTGCATACCCAGAAGAACGACTATACCCCATCATCACAACGGGCAGCATCCTTATATAAGATTAAATTATATTCTTGTTTATTTTGGCTCACTTTATTTTAATTTTGTTTTTTATTTTTATTTTTTTTATTTATTTTATTTTTATTTTGTGTTATATTACTAACTTTATTATATTTTATTTTATTTCATTTTATTTTATTTCATTTCATTTCATTTCATTTTACTTGATTTTATTTTATGTATTTGATTTTATTTTAATTTATTTTATTTTATTATATTTTGTTTTATTTTATTTTATATTATTTATTCTATTTGGTTTTATTTTGATATATTTTATTTTATTTAAAGTAAATGAGCGAAGTTGTGACCTCAAGCCTAATTGTGGTGAAATATCAGGTAATGCAATGTGACGTGATGTGAAAGGATGTCATGTCACGCTATGCCAAATGATGTTTTCATTGATGCCATATAAAGCGATATCTTGTCATGTGGTGAAGTTGGGTGTGGTGATTTACGATGTGGTGAATTCAGGAGTGGTGAGTTGAGGTGTGGTGAATAAAGATGTGGTGAATTTCGGTGTGGTGAGTTTGAATATGGTGAGTTAAGTAGTGGATTAGGTGCTGGGAGTTCTTACGTTTTCTGTCTCTCGTTTATTCCTTTTGAATAGACGCTCCTCCTCCCTCCTCTTCTCTGGGAATCGCTCAATAGTCGCTGTTGTCTACAGGGTGACTCTTTATGCTGCGTATTTATCTGCAGCAGCGACACGGCACTCTTCGTCATACCAGTTGTTCCACAGCGTTACGAAGAGACTGGGAGTCGGAGTCCCTCTACTCATTTAAATTTGGGTAATTAGCAGTTGTTTATTTAAGCAGAATTGAGAGTCGGTAATGAAATTGGTCGATTAAGACTGCAGCTTCTCAATGTCGAACTTTCGGCGCTGGCTGGCAGGTAGTGCTCCGAGTCAATGTCGGCTCGGATGGACCTCCCGAAGCTTATCTTCCGCCTATCACGGCGTTCTCAAGTAGTTCTTAGTTCCTTGATCAGGGCACACCATGTGGCTTTTGTTTCTATGTTTAGCTTTTATAATTTCTACGGAAACTTCATTCAAAACTTAGAGATATTCAATAAATCTTTCGCTTAGAAACGTCGAAGACTGAATTTCATATATCAAATGTCATATTTGTGTATATTCGGATTTTAACAGAGCGAAATTCGTTGTGCGATTACATGTCTATAAATACTCATTCAATTGTATTCATTGCAGTAACTTCAAAAATATTGCAAAAATTGCATTGACAAATTTTTAAGAAAATTTTGTAGAAATACCAGTCATCCATTCTCTAAAGGCATTTCAAATCATACATACATACGTATGTATGTATGTACACCCAGATTAAAGTTTTGAGTTTTTCAATATTGCTGACTCATTACTAAAACTGGCTGCTTCTGAATTCTCTTTGCGCAGCACAAATTAGGTCAAACTATCGCGCTGCTGTATTTTTAACTGCCTCTAATTTCGTTATTTCAGCTTTGACTTCGACTGTTCGACTTTTGAAAAGCGAAGTTGTTAAAAATCAACTTGTTTACATTTGTTCTAATTGCAAACCCAATCAGAGCACGAAAGCCATATAAGCACAGCACTCACATATACACTGCATACATATTTATGTACATACGTGTGAACGACACTATAAGTACTCTGCAGGGAAAACCCGAAATGGTGAATCAAATTTGTAGTTCAGTACTACATATTTATCGCCAAAAACGAACCAGTCCGACAGTAACTAGATCGGCACCAGTACAAAATCAGCGAAATGTGGTACTTTTACAAACCTATTTTATTTTACTTTTTAAAACTACATATCGGCTAGCTAAGAGTGAAAAGTCGCTAAGTCCACTTTTTCAATATCTATACCTGAGGCGACGAATTTAGAACTGTTCGGAACATTGAAAAAAAGGGTACAGAACGAACTAGATATCATCTGTCGAATTTAGAACTGGTTCGGAACTATCCAAAAAGGGATGCAGCGGAGCACCAGTCCATCTTCTATGTTTGTTTGGCGCTCTTTCGTTCGAATACATTTTCGTTCTGCACTTTACAGATTCCCTTTCATAGTTAGGAAACATGAAACAAAGTGTTTTACTATAATTTCAACATGTTGTCTCGGACCGCATTCGACCTGGGACCTTCTGGAATGTAATATATAATAACAAGCACCTCTGTACACTCGGCAGCAGCCAAGGTATGTAAACATTCCTGAAAATCACTCAAACAAATTTGATTTCAAATTGTACATGCATTCCCTTAAAAATAAATTCAAATCGCTACCTACTACGCTACCCTGTCAAAAAAAAAATCATGTTAATTTTTTCGTAGTGTAGAAAAGAGGTTCAAAACGAACTAGATCTAAACTGTGGAATGTAGAACTGGTTTGGAACTAAAGAAAAGGTAATGCAGCGGGGCAATTTCCATTTCCCATGACATCGCCGTGTTAAATTTCCCAGTTGTTTGCATGCAAAAGAGATTTATTGCGAACAAGTAGTGGTTCTAAATGTGCTAAAAGCGAATCAATTCAGAACTAGAGATTTTCCCTACAGGGTAATAAGTACGGGAAAAGCAAAATCCTGTGGTATGAAATTTTCAAACCCAGCTCACGTTTTATTATCTTTTTGCTTGGCGCTGTAACCGCATAAGCGGTTTTGGCCGAGTTCTATAAAGCAAGCCAGTCGTTTCACTCCTGCGCTAACTGACGCCAATTGGAAAGCCACGTGAAGCCAATTCCTTCTCCACTTAGTCTTCCCTCGCAAAGGACACCCCCTCTTCCGGTCCCACCACTAGTGGGTTCCGGGGCTATCTCTGTACATTCGAGCGGCATAGCCTTGCCAGCTGAGCCGCTGTATTTTAAACCTCCGCACTATGTCCACGTCGTTGTCAAGCTGATACAGCTTATAGTTTCAACGACCGCGATACTCGCCGTCACCAATGCGTAAAGGCTTGCAAATGTTTTCTCGAATACACCAAGGGCCGCCTCATCGGATGTTGTACATATCCATGTTTCTGCGCCGTACATCAGCACGGGCATGATAAGTGACTTAAAGAGTGTGGTTTTCGTTCGTCGAAAGAGGACTTTACTTTTCAAATTCCTCAAGTTCAAGTCTGCAGTTATTTATTATCTTCTCCAACCTCAGATACAAGAAATTACACGACTGGTGGTCGCCTTGTTTGAAACCTCGTTTGGTATCAAACATCTCGGAGAGGTCCTTCCCAATTCTGACGATGACGGTGGTATTGCTCAAAGTCATTTTACACACCCGTGTTAGTTTCAGGGGATACCAAATTCAGACAACGGCGGGTAGGCAAATTTTTTTTTTGTTAAAAGTGGCTTTGAAGTCTACACAGAGATGGTTTGTCAATCCTGTTCTCGCCAGTCTTTTCCAAGATTTGCCGTATGCTGGATACCTGGACAATGGTGGATTTACCACGTCTAAAGCCACACTGATAAGGCCTAGTCAGTTCGTTGGCGGTGGGCTTCAGCCTTTCACACAATACGCTCGATAAGATCTTATTCGCCTTTTTAAAAAGGCTGATCCCTCGATAGTTGGCGCATATTTCGGGGTCAGACTTATTGTGGATTGGATAGAGCACACTTAAATTCCAATCGATGGGCATACGTTTGTCCGACCATATTCTGCACTCCATCATCATAGACTGGGGTTTTCGGTTCGTCTTCTCCAATATTTTCACCACTGCTGCCATTCAATAGGGTGGAAAGGTGTTCCCTCCATAATTTAAGTACGCTCTGGGCATCGGTCTCTAGGTCGCCATGGTTGTTCTTACAGGAGTTCGCCCCGGTCTGGAAACCTTCCTTAAGTCGCCTTAATAGTAATAATAATAGATTGGCGCTTACACATATGTTAGTGTTTGGCCGAGCTTCTCCTCCGATTTGTGGCGTGCGCCTTGATGTTGTCACACAAAGGGGAGGGACCTACAGTTTAACGCCGACTCCGAACGGCGATTGTATTTTTGTGAGAAGCTTTTTCATGGCAGAAGTACCCTCGGAGGTTTTGCCATTGCCTGCCTTTCAAGCTCTTCGCACTGCCGTATTTCGGCCTCTCTCTTCTTTTTGCGGCAAATACGTCTCGCTTCCCTCTTCAGCTCCTTATATCGGTCCCACATAGCTCGCGTTACACCCGATCGCAGCGTGGCCCTGTAGGGACCATAATAGGTTTTGTAAATCGCACCGATTTCAAAACGTACAATTTGCAGAACATGCTTAATTATAAATATTTTGTTCCAATGCACTGCTTAAGCCCCAAGCTTTCCCTGTTCATATGAGCTTTTCATTAAATCGTTGGGTGAAGAATGGGAAAATCTAATGTATGTACGTATAGATACTATTTATGTATGTATGTATCTGCAAATGTCAACACAACAAATCAATGAGCGCAATATTTACAAAACTCTTAATTGTAAATGATGACAGCGCAGACCCAGTGTGGTGGCCTAATAACTACTGTTTTTGTGAACTGGCGAGTACGCATCGCACGACCGCCTGCCTCATCATTGGAATCGCAACGTGAACAGAAGAGCTTGCTTCGAAAGTGGCTGGCAACAAAGAAAGTAAAACAGTTAATTTGGCATGCTGGCTAAGTCAAAAGCTGGCAGTGGGGCGTCTGACATATTTTCACTTCCCGAAGCGGTTCCTTCCTGTTCTTTGCAGAGTATTAGCAAGCAAATTTTGCGCAATATAGTTATGTAAATATGTATGTATGTACAGACATTGAAAGTACAATGTATTCACTAGGGTGATCGACTCGGTTTTTCCAAACCGGTTTAAACCGGTTTTTTGCATATTTTTAAATGGTTTTTTGGAATCTTACATTTTCGAATACTGAGTAAACCGGTTTTTTACAATCGAAAAACCGGGTTTTGTTTATATACCAAAATATAAGAATTCTGAGAATTTATTTAATTTATTAAAAATGGAACTAGAGTTTTTTTTTTAATTTTATATCTGAATATGGGAACATTTCCCACTGCAGAAAATTACAAAAAAAAAGTAAAACGAAAA
>JAPVRG010229011.1:0-12815 GCA_029783565.1 Rhagoletis cerasi | reverse complement strand
TTTTTTGCGATCGCCTTCAAAATATCTTTAATCCTAGGGGTGGACTGGAAAAACTTTTTTTTTTGTATGGGGACCGATCCGCACTAATGTACATACGTTTATCACTAAAATTATGACTCAGCTGCAGAAGGTGCCGGCAGTTGGTAAAGATGCTGCTGGCGTTAACAGTGACTTTTATATGGTTAACCTTACCACCAAATAACTCATCGAGTCTTTCCAGCTTGCAGAAGGAAGAGAAAGGAGAGTCCCCGGCATTATGGGTCACACTCCTTTTTTTGGCAGCTATAACCGGCACGATAATATCAGCCTGGTATCCAGCGAGGAATAGGTTTCCTTTAGGCTCGGTTGGCAATTGAATATCAGAGCGGCCTCTTTATTTCATCACTGTCGTTTTTTTTTTAATATTTGCTGAGCAAAGAAGGCTCAGAAA
The DNA here is from genome assembly GCA_029783565.1 of Rhagoletis cerasi. Classification (NCBI taxonomy): domain Eukaryota; kingdom Metazoa; phylum Arthropoda; class Insecta; order Diptera; family Tephritidae; genus Rhagoletis; species Rhagoletis cerasi. The sequence goes on along the minus strand of JAPVRG010229011.1, from coordinate 12,385 downwards.
GCATTCCAGAAAGTTATACTATGGAAGATCTGTGACTCTGTTCACGTAGGCGAAAGTTAGCAAGAAAGTTTTTTTTTTTTTTTTAAATTAAAAAAAAATTTCAAAACAAGCTTTTTAGCACCACCTAACGTCTAATTTTTTGTGAATTTATTTATTTTCTTTCAGGTAATATATGCTCTCAATATGAACCAAATATCTCGACTCCTGCGCCACCTATCGGCAAAATTTTTTTTGGAGTTACTCCTTTTCATATAAGTAATATATATCTGTTGCATTTTATTTAAAAAAAAACTTATCTCGAGATAGGCCGTATTCTCTTTAAAGCCATATTTCATCGGGTTACCAAATAATATCTTAACGATTAACTAGCCATAGGTGTAGTTTAAAATGCTTAATAAAAATACAAAAATTTTCGGTTCAAAATTATTATTTTTTAATTCAAAGTCATACCTTCTAAAGTCACTTAAGCTGTTTTAATAAAATGGCACAGATAGTAAATAAAAAACTAAATCGAACCATAGGTGCAGGTCCATAGGTAATATACATTTCAAGTATGAACCAAATCGGACCATAAATACGGGTTTTCCAAATATCTCAGCTCCTGCGCCACCTATCGACAAATTTTTGTTTAAGAAATATTCCTATTTATATTAGTAACACATATTCTCAATAAGAACCAAATCGAACCAAAACTCAAATATCTCGTTACCTGCGACACCTAGCGGATTAATTCATCTTTTAAATTGCATTGTCATCGGGTTATGAGCTAAGTTAAAAGTTTCAAGACTCTAGCTTATCGGGCAGTTGGTTAAAAAATTATTGCAAGATTTGATTACTCCACAACTCCACAGGAAACCACTCATTGCTTACCAAATATAATTTTGACAGATAGTAGCTAGCAATTTGATTGCAAGTTTTTGTGTGTGGGCACTTTGATATCTTAATATAAGCATTTGTCACATGACGCCACCAGAAAAAATTTTCTCTATTTCAGCGATTAGAAATATCAAAATCCTAGTAATTTTGCTGAATAATTTCCTAAAAAATAATGCAACAGCTGTGCAAATGTGATTTAATATTCAATTTCTTTCACCAACACGCTTTCTCTCAAATGGAAATATGGCTGTTAAACAACCAGATTACCATCAATATATATCAAGCAATAAACTCTGGCATATATTGCCGCCCATGACCAATAAGCCGTCTGCATTGACAATGTATTTTGTGGCATCGTTATTACGACAACAGTGGTTGCCTGTGGGGACAGGGCCTTACACGTAGGTGAGAGTAAATAAAATCTTGTAAAAAGAAGGTTTTTTAAAAAATTAATTGGGCTATGTTCGAAATGTATCTAAAATAGTATATTTTCACCGTATCCACTTGCTAATTAAAATTCTAATCGCATGAAATCCTTCCAGATTTTCGTTTTTAGTCATTTGAAATTTTCGGAGAAAGTGCTCTGTATTATTTAGCTCCTCCAAACCGGACACTTCTTTTGGTGTATGATGATGCTTACGGAAGGTATTAAGACCCAAGTTCAACCCAACTATCAGTCGTTCCTACTTCTCTTTCAGCTTGAGGCAGAAAGCATGCAGCAATGTTTCTTTTTCGTATTTTGTATTTAAGTTTTACTTAATGGCTGCTAGAAAAAAGATATAAAACAAGTAATTTTTATGCGAAAAAACCTCAATTCTCATGTAAATATTTAGGAGAAGCGTTAATTTTTTCATGATACAATGGTCGAAACCAAACCAAATTAGTACAGGACCTCATTTGATAGGCCACCTTTCCAATAAAAGATTTTTAGAAATTATCGAAAACGGTGCACGTGGTTCAAAATATCCGCTAACATACATAAAAAATACTCCTTTTTTGAAGTCTGTTAAAAATATACCTTAGTTCTTGTACATGCATTCTTTCATATCCCTGTAACAAAGACAAAGTTGTTTAACTGTGGTAAACTCGTTCTCATGTACTGAGCCTGCATTATCTGACATGGGTTAGACTGGCGACACCCGCCAAATTCTCGAAGTTTTGGGGAAAAATAGAGAAGTCTGCAAGTTCATGGCAAAGATTTTGACCACACATATCGGGAGTTCAGACAAAACATAAAAGGTAAGAAAAATTCTAACTACATAAAACTGCCATTACCCAGAAACTTTTGAATGACAAAGATGGAGTTTTATTTTTATTGTAGAATTATCGAAAACGGTTCACTTGGTGCAAAGTTATCCAGTAACATGCATAAAAAAGTATTATATATATAATTTTCAAGAATTCGAAAATGAAAGTACAGAAAACCAGGTAAATAGCAATAACTTGGTTCTGTTCTGTCACAGGGGAGATTAGTAACTCCTGGTAGTGCAAAGAGAGCCGATGGTGACTGCCGCCTAGGATATTGCCTTGTAAATGTAATCGCTGAAATACACGGCAAGTAGTCGATCGGTAATCGGCGGTGTTTACTTGGTAGCTGCCGATTCATCAGTCCTGTAGTCGCTCTCCAATACAGCAGGGTACATATCGTATACTATGTATATATGTTTGTTCAAAAACTTTTCGGATTTAAATTAACCTAATCAAAATTTTCATACTTCAATTTCTTTAAGATTTCCTTCTTCCTTCAGCAGGAACTTCGGTGCTTTTCGAGTGTCCTTGAGCATTGCTTTAATGCGCCTCAACAATCAACACTCAACTGTCAACCTTATTGTCCGCTGTCCTTACTTTTTCGGGAAAAAATCAAAATAAAAGACGTTGTGCAACAACAAACATTGTTGCTGTAAACGTTGCTATCAGAGCCTGTGTTGAATTGACATTGAAAAGCTTTTGTTGCTGCGATTGCTTTGGTATCACTGCCTACACCATTGTTGTTGTTATCTCTCAAGCCATTGTTATTGCTATTTATGTTTTTGCTGTTGTTGGCGGTTTTTATCATTGCTGTTGTTATTTTCATTGTTGCTGTTGGCGTTTTTGTTGTTGTTGTCACTGTTATTCGCCCAAAATAAAAGCACTTAACACCAAAAATCCAATGTTGTGAATTTAATCCTTTGTCTTTGCACTTTGATAGCAAGCTGAGACTTCCTGCGCCATCACTTGTTCGCTATCGCTTTGCCCGTTCATTGTTATTGTTGTTGTTGTTCTTGTTGATATTGCTTAAAGTGTATAAGTGTGAAGCTCAGAAATTAAAGCGCGTACTTAAAGCGATTTGTTGGCAGCGTTGTTATTTGTAAGCGTCGTAGCACCATTGTTGTATGTGTATGCGATTCGCCAACCCTTTTATGGCGCCGCATTTTATGTACCTACTGCCTCTGCAGCCGCTGCTCCTTGACAGCCAGTGTAACCCACGCACATTTCCTACGGCGCTTTTTTACTAATTTTAATTTTCATTCGAAGCGCTCAAGCCTTCAACCTCACTTTCGCATACTAATAACAAAAAGCTTGCTTCACCCTTCACCTTCTCCCCTCTCTACCACTTCTTTCTACACATTTTCTTTTAAATAATACTTATTTTCGTGCCCTACACTTAAGCACCTTGTCTTGTGGTTACTGCTGCTGGGGCAAACAATGCGCCGTTGACGCAGAAACCACAGCCACCACTCTCACCTTTCAACTTCAAACATACATAGATACATATATATTTACAACCTGCTTCACTTCGCTACTCTTCTCAGTCGCTGCGCAGCCGAGTTGTCAAAAATCCATTTCAACTCACGACACATTGTCAGGCGGTTTTTCTTATTCCTGGTAGTGATCCCGATTACCAGCGCCTGCCACCTAAATTTCCATTCATTAAAAATCTTGCACCACCAGTGATGCCACCGCAACCGTCGCTCATTCACATTTTCGTGGTTTTAAATGAAAGTCCTCATGCCACAAGCACTCCTATCGATGTGGTAGAGGCTATTGCTAAACCAAAGCCTGTCACAGCACGCGAACCAGTGCGCCAAGCTAGCAAAGTAGCAACGACAACGGCACAGCGAGTTTACTCCACAGCCGCCTTTGGGAATTTAACCCATTCATCTTGTTCGCCAAAATCGCTGCTCGCGCCTTTATTTCTTATTTTTGTAGTAGTCTTTGCCGTTGCCGTTGCTGTTGCTGTTGTTTGTGCTCAGCGCTACCAAAGGATTACTCAATTAATTTAATTATGTGCTGTCAATCATTGCGCCGCGCTGCCAGCCGACGCTCGCTCGTGCGTTTCGTGTTGGTAAGACAGTGGCCGCCTGTTTTCTGCCAAAATTTCTCTCCCCCCCCCCCCCCCCACGCTCCTAGCCCATCAGGCATACTCTTCTTCTTTGCGTGCTACAGCCACTCATTAATCGTGTTGTAGCTTCGCTTCTGCACGCTGCGCCGCCTGCATTTGTCCTTTGTTGATGGTTTTTCAATTTTCGCTTCTCATTTTCCTTTTAACCATTTGAATTTTTGGTTTCTTCTTTAACGTTTTTTTTTTTGGGGGTGGGATTGTTTATTTGTACGCGTACATGCAAAATGACTTTTCCTGAGGAGCTTTTCATTTGGCATGGATTTTCCATTTATCCCAAATGTTTACCCTCCCTCCTTCCCCCGCCTGTCTACATCTTATGGTCCCATATTTTCTTCGCAGTCGTTGCGCTGTTGGCTCGCAGCTATGGAACCCATTAAATTTTAGCAACTCAAAGTGCAGTCTTTTGGTTTTTATCCTCAAACCAATTGGTAGTCGTCAGTTGAGAGTGATATTTCATACACAGCACATATGTTTGTATGCTTGTACATTTGTATGTATGCACTTCCTTATAGGAAATATGACCAAACCTAATTTTCAAATTTATAAATTTTATCTAACACATTTTCGTTGGGTTTCGTTTCTGTGGTTATTATAAAAAAGCATATTGTAATGCCCAGGGGAAAATTTCCCCAGACTGGACGAGTGTACATGTCTTTCATCCATCCCATCCTGATTTTCTGATGAATGCCAGTAGACCCTCCAATAGAGTTTTCCCTGAGTTGTCTAAGTCGTCGAAGAAGTGGTCCCCCAGAAATTGGGTGTGAGACACACGCATCCGAAATGATGGATGATTCTATAACTTCCTTTCTCTACTGTCTCTGTAGAAATCTAAATGCTTAGCCTTGAATCTTAGGTCTATGTGGCCCATGATCCAATGTCCCTTCAGTACTCTGTTGACAAGCTGAGCGGCCTGTTTTGAAGCCTTAGTTAAGCTCCGTGTTCTTCGTTCATCAAGCAGTGGTCAGAGTGAGAACTTATGAAGATCGCAATCGCAAGGCAGGTTGTATGATTTGAGCCCCCTCTCCTAATCCTACCTCAGATGCCGTTCTCGCACACTCGCTTGGCTCCTTACTATCCGGATGATTATCTGCTGTCGAGAAAATTTTAAAGATGTTCGGAATTGCCGTAAGTTTATTTTGGTTCCTGGTCATTATGAGTAAGCCAGGAAGGGGTTCCCCTTTGGACTATAACGATATCAAAAAATGTTTCTCCACAATCTTTAGAAATCGTGTTAAATTTGGCGCATGACTTACACCACCTTAAAAGAATACACAGCTCGTTAAGAAAGTAGCAGTTCCTACTGCACATTGGCCGATTGGCACTCACGCCAGATCCCTGGGCATCGCCATCAACTGATTCTGTAAAAGCTTCAGCATGTAAAACGAAAAGAAGAATGCAGTCAAGGTAACTGAGGAGTAGGAAACCTATAGTGGGAGCTGAGGGGACTATGAGTCCACATCGTTGCAAGATCTTAAGCCTTCACAACATATGTAATTAATTTTATCAACACCGTTTGTTGGTTTCAATATATTCAAACGAGATTTATGGTGTCAAAAAGGGCACTTAGTTGCTAATTGGGCGTAAATTTATCACCGCCATTTTGAATTGACGTAGTCGTTACCGATCTGATTGTTTTCATAGCAGCTTGACTATCCAACAAGGAAATGCATTGATTGATGGAGCTATGTCGGTCTTGCTTACCAGCTTCGCTGCCTTTCAACTGCATTTATCTCAGCCTGGAATACGCTGCAGTAAAGTCCTTGTCTGTGAGAAGAGGCCGGATCCTGTTCCAATGTCCATTTTGTAGCCTCCTTTGAGGATCGCAGTCTCGTCGATCTTAAGTTCGCAGTTACTTCTGTCGTTCAAATGAATTTCAAATTTGCGGTCGAAGCCAATTTCCGTAATCTGATAATCGCAACTTCTGTACCTAACCCCCACCCGGTAGAGAATGGAAACATGGCCGCGGCGAGTTGTTCGTAACCTGTTAGACGTCCTAGGTCTCAGAGTACTGCGGCGCTTTTCATGGCGCTTGAGTTGGATGGTTGATTGATGTGGCAAGTTTAACAACTCCAGTTAGCACGTATAAGTGTGCCGATTTAAAACCACAGCTCGCAAATTTAACCTGAAAGGAAAGACAAAGAGAAAATAGAAAACGAGGGTTATTTCTCTTAAATCCACCCCGTGGAGTTCAAGATAATAAGAAGTTGCAGGGGGTTAATATCACTTACATATGCCTGTTAGACCGCAGAGAAACGATTGCCTGGAAACCTATTTCTAGTCCTACCCAGTAAATGCTCTATCGTTTCTTCTACAATTGGTACATTACAGGTACTACAAGAAATGTGGTGTTCCAGTCCTATTCGAGAATCATGGGTGCAGTGAGTCTAGACAAATCCTTCTTGTTCAGTTTGATGAGAAACGCAGTGTTTTTTGCGCAGTGGGTGGCCTACAGGCTCCTACAGATCCTACAGGATTGTAGCTCTTGCCACCTACGGTTAGCCATATTTTCTCAATGTTGCTCACATTTACAAGAACCTCTTCTGCCACTGAGATATCCAGAGCCGACCCGTTTCTGGCTAGCTCGTCGACCATATCGTGGCCATAAATGTTTTTGTGCCTCGGCACCCAGATCAGTATAACGATATGCCTCTCAGCCTAAGACGTGACCTAAAGACGTACGTCTGGCGTTCCCACAACAGTCGGGTCTACGTAACCGGAACGACCCAGATTCCTATCTGGCCAAGGACTGGCACTCCCGCATAATTCCCCTAAAACTCTTTGGGCGATATGTATGCAATTAAAACAACAACGTACCAACTGGCTATCCGAGAAAATAGCAATGCTGGTCTGAGGATAAATTTTTTTGCGCGCCTATTTGATAGCAAAGATCTCCACCTGAAAATCACTGGTCGACTATCGAAGTCGAATGGACTTTTAAATTTGTAGGTCACTTTAAAAACTCCCCTCCCACGCTACCATCCATCTTTGAGCCTTCCGTAAAAATAGATGCTTCCAAGCGTGCAGTAAAAACAATATACTTCCACTCCTTCCATGATAGAAGCATTTGAAATTTTTCTTGAAAAAGGACAGATGAACGAATTACTTTCGCTGCACTCATATATGTAGTATGCTTATCGTTGCAACCCTTGCAGATTGTTGTCATGGTCGCCGGGTGGCTCTTCAGTATCCACAAATATCGCTAAGTTGACAAGAGTTTCAGTGTCAGTTTTTTAGACCTTGATCTTCCCGACACCATAGTTAAACTTATATTCGCTCTTTTATCCGGTTGTGCTTCATTGACAACTCTCCAATTGTACGGGGGTATACCTGCCTATAAGCACCTCCAAGTTTACAATGGATCCGATAGTACCAAATCTCTCTCTACGAATACTTTCCGATGGACTCTTGGGAAAACTTAAGTTATTTTATCGACCGCAGTCGTGTAAATCTTCACGGATCCACTATCGTCAGAAGCAAATTACGTAGCCTTGTCAGTCAGCGGGCCTCATCACCAGGACGAATCTCGGTCGCTCTTCTTCACGTTTAGCACTACTTCTGCCGAAGTAGGTTTTACCAACATTCATTCTTCCCTAAATATCCTGCATTCCTTATTGCTTTCGCCAATCACTACTACGATCTTTGACCTTATCACTAATAATACAATAAATGATAGACTGCAGAGTCAGGTAGGTTTGACATTTTCGGCGGAATTACTAGGGCCTGCTACGCCCCCGGGGTGCGATTGTGGGTTATTTTTGTTGTAGGAAAACCTTGGCCCAAATTAAACGATATGGACGTGGACCGCATGTGCTTCCTGCAGGACGATGGTACGTACAAGAAAACGGACTCTACAAAAGGCATTCTGCGTGAACGATTTTAGGGTTGGTTATCTTTCGAAGAGGTGACATGATTTGAGGTTTTCTGACGTTGAAAAAAAAACGCACGGCAGTTATTTGAAGGCAGAAATACACTCGAAGGTTTGCCATCGCGTATCAAATGGCAACCGCTATTAGAAGCTCGAAATTGGATGCCCCCGAGTGGTAGCGCGCACCTCAAATCACCCGGCTACGACGGACATTATTGGCATTAAATTAACTGAACCATTCGCATGCATTCTAAAAAAAAACTTAAAAACAGAATTACTAATGAATGATGCCCGATGCATATCTAATATTCTAAATTCGTTCCTTTAAAATGTTGCTAAATCCTTGCTTTTACCCACAGGGTGTTATCATGTACATATCTATGTTGGTTCACAATTATTTGTGTGGTAATTTTAAGAAAAACGAGAAATATTTTTTTATTTTTATCGCCACAAAACTTCATTTCCTTTCACAAAGTCTCATACTCGTAGTGGTACAACAACTTCCGGTTGCGGTGTTCACACAACAGACACATACACACTCACACATACGCATTTTCATTTCGTCATTTCTTCGTCTTGAGGTCGTTCTTGACAGTTCAAATGCATCGTCCATGTCATCTTAAGTAAGCTCCCGCCACTCTTTCCATGCTTGATGGCATATCCTGCGGCTGTTGTGGTTAAAAATTTTCATTTGGATTTCTCTTCATTTGTTCTACATACATGCATATCCACTACATACAGTCATGTGTGTTTCATTTAATTTGGTTTCATTTATTCACATACAACCGAATGCAATATTTGCATGTAAATGTTAAGCAAAATACAAATGTACATATGTACATAGATTTGTTAGCTTGTCTTACACAAAAACGACTTTTCAATTTTGAGATTTGCCTCACCACTTTTTTGCGTGCGTCTTGTTTGTATTGGATTTTAATTATTTTAATTATTTCACAGCGCTTGAGGAGTTGACATTTGTAGAGATTTTTAGATTCTCTGTGAAGCATTTATTTTGTACACAGTCTACCAGAACTTACTTGCATATGTATATAGGCTTCTTTCAATTTCTTTTGCGAGCGAATACTTTCAAATTAATATTTAAGTTAGTATAAATAAGGCAGAGTCCAAATGATACTAAAACCGTATTTCACAGTAGAGGTCATCGAATTGTTTCTAAACGCTAGATTATGTACTGCAAACGAATGACTTAATCAGTGAGTGATGAAAAATATCAGCATAGCAAATGTAATGGCCGCGTTTCAAAGGCAATGCGTATGATTACGAAAGCTGAACGGCACCCCGGACTGTGCCATTCCTCACACAAATTTTCCAAAATCTGTACGTCATAATAGAACCAGATGGGTAGTAAAAGGAAACGACTCCATTTCAATCAAAATGAAAAAATGCAATTTTGAATACCGAGAGAAGAAGTAAATTGATAAGTTAGCGAAACCGCTTGAAAATTTATAATTTATCAACCTGACGCACATCCACCATTTACATCTCAGTTTCATCAGAACAAAGCTGGACACGGCAGTCATTTCTAAGGCAAGGCAAATTCATAAGATATATTTTTCACTATACGGCTAAAGTATGACTGATGTGACCTTGGTTGGGCACTCTTTCTTTCAATAACAAATCATGAAAACCAAATAAATCTCTATATCTCACATTTCTTTCAAAACGGGAAAAAAGTGGCGCGTAACCGACATTAGATGTTTTGAAGTTCTTCAAATAGTGTCAAACGAAAAAAGGTTGATGTTGCTGACTTTGTTGAGCTGGAAGGTTCGATTTACTTATTGTCACGTACCTAGTGGGCGAAATATGTATGTATGTACATTAGACCGTACCAAAACAAAAATTCGCCATGCACGCGAGTCTGAAGTATTTTTGCAAGGCAATTTCGAAAAAAAATTTTGTTGCCCATTCTAGGGATCGCATTTCTACATTTTTCGGCATTTACAGTCATATCTTAAAGTGTGATATATCGATGTATTTGCCTCGAGGAGAAAAATTTTTCTTAATCGAAAGTGCATTGACCTCAAGTACCCCGTTCTAGTATTACCCACCAGATCTCAGTTCTTACCACTCTAACGTAGCACCCTAATGTCCGTAAATTAAATTTCGCCAAAATCGTTAAACTTTTGCTATAGAGAAGTTACAAGAACAATAATTTAATCCTCAAAATACCGTCGAAAATGCCACTTTTTTTGCGATATATTTATGGTATTAAACGTAATGAACACATTTCTGAATTTGTCTTGAAAATCTTCTACAAAGCTTTTGATGACATACTCAAGGTTAAGTGCTTAACATTGCTAAATAAAGTCATGACCACTAAGGAGCCCAGCGAAATTCTAGAAAGAACCATGGGAAGGCTACACGCCTGGGCGGCGAGAAGCGGCTTAAATGTGAACCCAGCTAAAACAGAACTTAGAGAGTCAGGCCTCTTGAGGACTAGACACTTCGGACATGGGTTGAGCCTAAACGAAATGCAATTAAGTAGGACGACAGATTATATGGTACGCAATTTGGACTTCAACTGCAACGTGCAAGTATTATTCCCATCCAGAAGGGACTGGAGAAGAAACCGGGTGGCCGACCGAGGGGCGATCTCTCTATACAAGATGGATTGCGGTGTAGGAGCGGGAGTCTACTCCGAGGAGCTCGGCGTGGCTCTGTCTCTACGGTTGGAAAATAATACAAGCATCTTCCAAGCAGAAGTTCTAGGGATCCTAGAAGCCTGTAAAATCCAAGGCAACAGAGTTGGGCACAAGAGTAAAGCAACAATATATTCTGACAGCCAGGCGGCGCTATTAGCAATAGCGTCACCGGTTACCAAATCCAAGCTAGTTGGGGAATGCAAAGTAACATTGCGCTCAGTGTCTCAGTCAACTGCCGTCTCTCTTGTCTGGGTTCCCGGACATAGGAACATAGAAGGCAATGAGAATGCGGATGAGCTGGCGAAGACAGGAGCCGGTTTGGATGAATCCCAGGCGGTGGCACTGGGTTGCCCTCTTGGAATAGTCCAAAGAGAGATGACTACGCATTTCCTTGAACTGGCTAGCCGCAGGTGGTCAGATATACAGATTTGTAAGGTATCGAGAAAACTATGGCCTGACTACAACAGGAAGAAGACCTCAGACCTGCTTAGCAGATCAAGGCCAGAGGTATTTAGAATTGTAGCAACTATCACGGGACACTGGCCCATAGGCAAACATGCGGCAAAAATAGGCCTACCCCATAATACGGTTTGCCGCAGATGTCAACTAGAAGATAGCGAAGAAAGTGTCCAGCATTTCCTATGTGAATGCCCAGGCCTTTCTAATATTAGACACAAGACATTAGGTAAACATCTGATAGCACAACTAACCGACCTATCAGGAGCTACTATAAGCGAAATCAGCAGATTCATTAGAGAATCGAAATGGTTCGACCCAGCAACATAGAATAGACAAGATATCCCCGCGAGAAGTGCATTAAAATGGCGCAATAATACGCTAATTGTGTCCTGGGCAGCGACTAGGAAGCACTGAAACCAACCAACCAACCAAGGAGCCCAGTTATCTGAAAGAATGGCTGTCATTTACTAGGTCCTCCCGGGTTACTACCATTTCCTCTTTGTCTATTCGTTTCGTCTACTGTCTACCGCCTGTGCTTAGGAATGGCGAAACCACGCTGCAATTCAAGAGCTCACTTTGGTTTGGACACTCTAGAATTTTGGAAGATCTTCCAGAAGACTTCAGGCGTCTGAACTGTAGTCCCGCCTACTGGACTAAAGAATCACTTCCAGACAAAGATCACCTCAAGGGAAGAATGGGAGAAGGATTCAGTCCTGATCTCGTATTCTGACTCAACAGCTATCTACAGTGATGGGATGAAGTTAGATCTGAAGCTAGGAAGTGGGGTATACTCGCAAGAACTCTCACTTAGCCTTAGTTTTCGTCTGCCAGATCTATGCAGCATTTTTCAGGCTGATTTCAGGCTGAGCCAACAGCAATAAACGAAACTGCTAGATGTCTGACCGATTCTCTAATTAGTCTGAAAGTGGTAACAATCTTTTCTGACAGCCAAGCAGCTATTAAAGCATTTAATTGTAACAAATCTACATCCACGATTTTTATGGAATGTAGACGTACTCTCGGATGGAGCCGTGCGCAGAAGTCCACGTAAGTGGGGAAAACTTTTGACTGCCATCCACCTGGGGATGGCCAGAAGTGATTCTTGTGCGTACGGTTCAAATCGCAGCTCACAACGTCCGG
>JAPVRG010229002.1:0-12909 GCA_029783565.1 Rhagoletis cerasi | reverse complement strand
TCCTTAGCAAGAAGTACGATTATAAAAATTGTTTGTGAAAATGGGCGTGGCACCGCCCACTTATGACTAATTAAGTTTGTCTCGGTAACCGCTTTATAGATTTCTACCAAACACTGCTAAACTATTTCTATAAGTTTAACTCAGAATATTGTCGAAAATGTTTGAAATGGGAAAAACCCAGCCCTGTTTACCACGTAACAGTAGGTTTCAGCATCGTGAAAAAACGATGTTTCATACGTGCGCCGGGTATTTAATGTTCGGTTTCACCCGAACTTAGCCTTCTTTACTTGTTTTCAATAGAAGTTTTTCAAATATTTTGGAAAATACAGAAATCAAGCAAATGGGCCGATATGAATTACTACCGTCAGATCTTTGCCTGGCTTTGGCACCATAATTATTTCCGAAGGTTTCCATAAGTCGGAGAAGTGCCCCAAATTAAGCATGTTATTTAAATATGTAACAAAAAAACGTACGGCAGTTAGTGGAAGCTCGTTGATCATTACACCTGTAATCCTATCTTAACCAGGCGCTTTATTCTACTACTGGGTGGTATTGAAATATTGGAAGAATGAGCGCCTTCATTGGGTCTAAAGACAGTCGAAAGCGTTTGCTTTATCCTCATCATTCCTCGCCCAGCTTCCGTTCTGAGTACGTAATGGTGCTTCTCGAAGAACGGACCTCTTTGCATGCTTCAGTGTTTGCCAAAGGGAGTAGTCAGTCTATTTTTAGTTAAAAAGTGTTGAGTCTACTTTTGGTTATTACGAAATTGGATCTTGTTGCCAAATTATTGCAAATTTGGCTGAATTTTTAATTTTTAAGGAGCATAAGAAAACTGATATTTTTTTAATGAAAAAAAAAAAAAAGCATTTAAATAGATCCAGTCAGTATGTGTTTTTAAACGACTATGAAATCGCACAACCGAAACAAACAAGCTCAAGTGTGAGTAAGCTTTTGTGTTCCAATTTACGGTTCAGTTCTGTTATTTGGGATTACTTGATATCCAGTCAATTCACCATTTTGATGAGGGTGCCTGAGATCAGAACTAGGTGGCTATATGTAGACATAAGACATGTCTTTCTCAATGTGAAATGATCTAAATAATATTGATCTTCAGTGAACGGACCTTATTGTAGGCAACCTGTGCGAGAAATGAGTGACTTATTCTCATGGTTTGAACAGTAGCTGTGGTTGACATATACCCAATGGAGTATGTTCTTGCTTTGTGGAAAATGCGAAGAAGCGCTAGTTCGTACGGCATGTTCTAGCTACATCATATAATTTTCTTATCGTTCCAACGTCTTTGATCTCGCCGCCAGAAATGCGTAAAAGTCCTTAAATCTTCGGCAAAATCTTTTTCTAAAATACGATATTCTGGAAGTCTTTCGTGAGTCGCATAAACACCCACATTGTGGCCCTGTAGACAATCCCATCCATTCTGTCGTACCAGGCCATACATTCCTCACCGTACCAGTTATTCTTCGGACTCTTGAAAATCCAACTACTTCTTGGGCTGCGGTACGTAATGAGTGGGAAATAAGATCCCACTTTTCGCATATGTATATATATTTATTTATTTAGGAGCTCTTTCAGATGGCAGGTGTGAGGATCGCGTAGTGATAATGCCTGTTATAATCGCAGTATTTCGACTTTTAGCTTTCCTTATTTTTTTCTCAACGCATATTTGCAAGGCTGCAGCAAGATAATGGCTCGGGTCGCTGTTTGGCTCTCGGAATAGTAAGAATCGCGCATCTGCGTTAATGACAGTTTATTGTATATTTTTGCAATAGAAGTATGCGGTTTTTGGTTTTGAGACTTGTAAATTCGAATGATGCAAAATTATATCATATCGGAGGCTAAACTTGGAAAAGGGAAAGGATACCCACAATTCGTTGGCTCCAGAATCCATTCCCAGAGACAAAGTTTATTTCATTTTTAGCAATTGTCATGTCAGTGACAATGATATGCGACAATTAAGACAAGTTTGCAAGGCCGTTGTTCGTCTGCTTGATAAAAAATTCATGGGAAGTGCAACTCTCAAAGAAATCCATTCAGTCGACGAAACCATTCGTCGGCATGGTTGTTAGCAATTCATAATGTTAAGGCTATACGCTATGGATACAAGCTGATGTTACTCACAACTAACCGAAAGTAACCAATGTATCAAAAAGGTAGACCACGTTGCTCGAAAGGATCCGAAACTCATTTCAATCGAATAGACCTTCTTGTAGTACTACAGTATAAACAAACCTATTGTGGATTTCGTCATCATGAAACCACTATCTCCGCCTCATGGGATGTTGTCATTGTCCATGCTTCTGCGCCATATACCAGCACGGGCATGATGAGTGACTTATAGAGCGTAGTTTTCGTAGGACTTCGTGAGAGGACCTTACTTCTGAATTTCTTGCTATATTATTTGGCACTATATCTTGCAGCGCCTGTAGGAAGTTACTTCAAAAAATGTATTCTTTCAACTCCCAAAATTAAAATGCTAGCGACAAGCGTTGTTGAGCGTCCACAATATGCTAACAATTCCCACTAGGGTGTTCAACCTGAAAAAACGATAATTGACTTGTGCGTCGCTGTAGCAAATAGTAGCCCAACACCAATTAAATATCCAAACAACTTCAAATAGTCAACTACTGAAACGAAGAAAATACATACATACATATTTAATTTTGTTTAACGGCAAGTGGAATGTGGCAAGGAAGTACGTGTAGTTTATAGATTCATATGTACGTATATACATACATATTATTTGCTATGAGCCACTGGGCAGCAATTGCTGTACAGCCCATTTTCTAGTGCTAATTATGTGGCAAGAATGCTGTCGCAGCGAACTTCATCAACAGCATTTGAGCAAAATGAAAATTATTAGAAACAGTTGACAAGGGACGTACAGCGTGTTGAAAGCGATGAGCAACAGCTGCGGACAAACACACCTATACATAAGCATAGGTGCATACCACAATACATATGTACGTATGTCATCCTGCTGCCACTTTGGCATCTTGGCGCATGGCCGATTGCCCACTTTGGTGCCGCTGAAACCACAACCACGACGGCCAACAAGTGTAAGTTGACAACATTTCTTTTTAGATTTTTACTTTTTTTGTATTTTTTCTCGCTTTAAAATGCTTAGTATGTCATGTGTGCAGGTAAGTACATAAGTACTACTGCTGCTTGTTGGCTACTTGGTCGCGATTATCTCCTTTAGCTGCGGACTGTCATTGCCGCCACATTTCTTTGTGGCCAATTTAATTTTCATTCAACTATTGCCGCCTACCGCTCCATCCGCTGTTGCTCCATCCGTCCGTTAGTGCAAAAGTACGCACAGCTTTTCATGGCATCTTCCGCTGCCTTGTCGCTGCATTTACTAGCAAGTGAATATATCCATCCATACATACACAAACGTAGCTATACTCAAAGATTCATATGTACGTAGATACATATGTATAGATGTGCCACTACATATAAACATAGGCATCTCATTACACATTCATATTTATGTGCATAAACGTGTATGTACAAATGTACGTATGTCTCTCTGCTTGTATATGTGCCCGCTACTTTCAGCTTTTGTTGCACGTGCTACGCTAAACCTGTCAACCGCCTCGACTGTAACTCGTTTTTGTTCCGTTTTCCCACCTGTATTCCCGCCTTCTTCCCTCTTCCATTTAAGATGGCACTTTACTATTTTCTATGCTCTTCCCAATAAATAAATAATTTATGAGTTACAAACGCGGTGGACTTTTCCTATTTTTACTTTTTTTTTACACATTTGTTTGCTTTTCTCCCCCTTTTCTTGGCCTTAGCATTCATTGTCTCCATTTCACTCAACCGTTTTGTGCGCACAACTCACAGTACGAGTATTGCTGGCATTTTAAATGCTCCTCATCACAAATCGATCCAGTGATGATGACAACGCGCCATTATTGATTGATGTGTCATTGTGTGCATGAGCAGTTAGCCGATTATTCTTGCCATAACATGTATATGTACATTAGGGATGTGGTTCCCGGGATTCTGGTCTTTTTTAAGTCCGGAAAAACTCGAGTTTATTTGCCAAGAATCCCGGCATTTCTGGGATTTGTAATTTCTAACGCAGCATATGAAATGGAGTATAATAAAACTAAGTAGGACTTATTATATCTGATTAATTTATGAATTATATTTTAATATTTTTTTGTTAATTGTGGTACTTAAAGTAAATTGAGTTTAGTTAGCAACTAACTACAAATTGTTTTAGTTGAATATACAATGCAAAAACTTTATATCAAATATATTTATATGACCGTTTTTGTTTTCTTTTTAATATAAAAAGCAATACATACATACACTGGTGACACAAGTAACCAATTTTGGTTATATTTTTATTTATTTAATGTATAACGATTTTTGTTATAAGTCTAATGGCCTCATTCATAAAAAATAAAATACATTTAAAAAGCTTTACAAATTGACGTTTTCATACATTTTTCAATTTATAAATCTTTTTTAAATCTATTTTATTTTTTATGAATAAGGCTATAACAATTTATTTAACAAACACGATATAAATCAACATTTCAAAATTTGTACAAAAATTTTTTATAATTCAACAATTTTTGCCATTTCCCCAAAAATTTAAAACTTTTTATTCAGAATTTAAAAAAAAATTAAATTTAAACAGGATGAGCTGCAAGTTTCATGTGGCTAAGAATTCGCGTTGATTTTGAATAATTTTTTTCGCTGGCGCTGCTAGTAGTTTCCTTCCATACAAAAGTAATGGTCATAAATATGTACTTTGTATAGAAAAAATTGTGCGACACCCTCAGTAAAAAAATTTATTAAAAGCCAATTGTATTTTGTAGCCACTTGAAACTTGCAATTTATCCTGCTAAAAATTACAGAGCTACAAAACTGCATACCTAAAATTTGTCTAAAATTTCTGAATAAGACATATTTGGAGAGATTGGTTAAATCTATTGAATTTTCATAATTTTCATAATTTTTGTACAAAGTTTGAAATATGGATTTATGTGGTGCTTGTTATATACACCCGTACGCTGTAATCCGAATGATCGTAGTTACGGATTCGTAGCTCTGTTCCGAAAATTCGAAAACTGGTATGCTGTAATCCGATCGTAACTATCCACCGCGTTGCCAACCAAAAAGAGGAAATTCGAAGTTCTTAATCGGCTATTTTGACAAATAAATAGACAAACATCATTGCACGTGAAGAGAGAAATTGAAAAAAATTGTTTAATCGTTATTTGAAAAGCCTTTTCCTTAATTTCGACCTATTTGTTGTGATCTTCGACCTGATAATTTTGTAAATATTTAATAATAATCACATTTTTTTCTATTCACACTTTAACTTACATATTTTTTCGTTTAAACACTTTATTTCATTAATATTTTTAAACAATTTGTTTTCCTCTTCTTAAAAAATTTCCGACAAATACATAAAAATGACAGCTACGTCGGATTCAGGCATACCAACATTACGAATTTCGAAGATAGGCTCCGAATTTCGAAATTACGATAGGACAACGTGGATTTCAGCATACCAATTTTACGATTCGTAGCAAAATCGAATCAACGACGGATTACAGCATAAGGGTGATAATTTTATAGATTTTTGTAAAAAATACTAAACATTAAACAAACAAAAAAATATAGCCAAAACTATTATTTCCGCCACCGGTATATACATATATGCCTCTGTTGTAAAAATTACACTACTTGATTTTTTATTTAACCATAAATTAAATGCGCAAATGCCTCGTAACTGCGTAAACATTGTAAATAAACCAGTTTTGCATACAAAATTAAGTAAGTTTACGAGTTTTACGCGGTTAGGAGGCATTTACGCGTTAAGGCCTACTACTTTCCGCTTATTCCGCTTAAATTGTATGCGAAAAAAATGATGGAACTTCTTTCAACCACAAAATACATTTCTTTACTTTTTAAGTTTTTTGCATCGGTCTGTTCTCGACATATCGTAACTTAATCTATCAGATATACAAATGCGTAAAAATTATAGTTTGGTTTTGTTACTAATTAAATAATTTCCACTTTAAATAAAAATGTATGTTTAAAACTCATTTATTTATTTATTATTTTTCATATGGCAGGAGAGCCTCTCCACCAATATCGATGCATTTTTTTCGAGTTAAGTTGTTGCAAAATAATAAATATCTAAATCCGGGGACTAATCCCGGAATCCCAGGATTGCAGTAACGAGGTCGCGAAAATCCCGGGATCGAAAAATCGAATAAAATTTACATCCCTAATGTACATACATTAGACCATATCAGGAATAAAATTCGCCGGACAGCTGAAAAGAAATTTGTTTTCGAACATTATGGTCGCCTTTTTACATTTTTCATCACATCTTAGGAAGTCGGATCTTAAAGTTTTTTTTTGTTCCATAGTTCATTGACCTCAAATATCCCAACGTTTTAGCCTGAAAAATAAAACTCACCAAAAATCATTAAACCTTTCCTAAAAAAGGATTTCGGTTATTCCAGCAGAACTATTTGAAAAAAAATTATTGTCGAATATTATGTTCGCTATTCTTATAATTTAAGATCAGATGAACTGTTAAACAAATTTGTGTACAGAAACGCTGGCATATTTCGGTTTCAGCGTTCTGCGCAAAAATTTGTCTATCAGATAATTTTGTCCTAAAGATATATGCCTGAAAAGGCCACTGGTAACGTTACAAAAATTTTAATTTCAAGTAGAATCGACCATATGTCACTAAAAATGTATGTTTGTAAAAAGGTTTGACAAAAAAATTTTTTTGGAAATTGCCTTGCAAAAATACTTTAGACTCAGTGGTGTACTGCAAACTTTTTTTTTGCACGTAAGGTGGTATGGTCTAATGTATATTTTGTAGTGCATATGTATAAGAAACATATACTTATGTAAATAAATTCCTATCCCTGTAAATATAAAACAATGGCATACTGCAAGAATTAAAATTATACCGGATTGTGTATTGTAGACCGGTTGGCTGTGGTCGGGTGTGTATGCAGTTAGTATGCCTGAGTGTTTCCTCAAATATCTACGTATAAACGTAGCGCTTTTAGCGGAAGCGTTATTTTTAGTAGGCTTACAATATAATTACTTATGAACGTGCATATGTGTCTGTGGAGTGCCAAGGAGTATGGACGTGTTCTGGCTAGGCATATGGCTTTTGTGTCGCGGTAAAGAGAAAAGGTTGTCTAGTGGAGCCACTTCAACTTATTTGGCTTGAAGCCTAACTTAAGTCACTAGCGTATATTATCCAGTATGTGTGGTTAGATAGATAGATAACTAAAAAGAAGTGTACACAGCGACCTTCAGATTTGTTGTGCCCTCCACTCATCACAACACCTCGTTGAGTCCTACAATCTCCAGAAAGTCAAGTAGAGCTTTTGGTTGCAGTTAGTGTATGTGCTTATCCTCTGGCCACATTGAGCCCAGACTCCTATCCCGTCGTCTCACCACTGCTTCCCACTCAAAGAGGAGTTGTATTGGTGTCTCCTTAGCTGAGTCACAAAAGCGACAAAGTTCATTTGACCGCATTCCCAACCTATGTAGGTATTTTCTTAATCTGCAGTTTCCTGTGAGGATGCCATTACAAGCATCAGTTTCTCCTTGGTTAGGTTAATAAGAAGCCTGTATCTATGCTGGTTCTAGTCTTTTGGCTTGGCGGAGTCCAATGGTGCTTCGCCAGTTCTGTTCTCTCTTTCTTATAGTTTCTTTTCTGAGCTCTTCCCTAATAGTGTTGGGACCTACTGCAAGGTACGGTTCGGGACCTGTGGGAGTTGAAGTTGCTGATTCGCTAGCTAATCCGTCCGCTACCTCATTTCCCTCCATTCCCCTGTGACCTGGTACCCCAAGTAGCTGAATTCTATTGAATTCAGGAAGGGAATTTAGATTCTCAATGCACTCAAGTACTAGAGAAGAGTTGACCTCATAGGAGAGGAGTGCCCTGAGTACCGCCTGACTATCGCTGAGGATTAGTTTTCTCTCATTTCGGTAGATTCTACGCAATTTAATCTCTGCACACAGACTAATTTCGAAGACCTTCGCTTGAAAAATGCTCGGGTAAATTCCCATGGGCGCAGGGACCATACACCCGATGCCCTCTGGGGTTTTTGAGCCAGCTGTACACCATTG
This sequence comes from Rhagoletis cerasi, assembly GCA_029783565.1. NCBI lineage: Eukaryota > Metazoa > Arthropoda > Insecta > Diptera > Tephritidae > Rhagoletis > Rhagoletis cerasi. Next base: position 4,755 of record JAPVRG010229002.1, on the reverse strand, counting down.
TATAGTATTTGGCTATTCCTAATGGTACACTTACAGCCGATTACTTGAAAAAAAAAAATAGATTAACGGCCCTAAATCTGCGAACTCGATTAAGAAGTTTGGCTTCAATAAAAGTCCCATATAATTATTATGAGAAGACGTAAATCATATTCGTCTTGAATTAAACTTCCCGCGAGACGAAAAACAATAAAAGTCCCAACTTTTTCATTGTTCAGTAATAATTATAGAGCAATCTATAATTTTATTTCTATTATTCGTTATGGTCTCTGGTTATTTTCTTTAACGACATGGACCTTCTTAGTTAATCGCACAAATATACAATCATTGCGAGAGCTTGAACAAGTCCCGTATGAACTATAGATTTTTCGACTCGACAGACAAACGTTTGTAGTGCCACATAAGTAAAAAAAAGGAGTCCGTTAGGAAAGATCACTGCAGATGCCACTGGAATGAGTTCTTGTATAAATCTAAAGAGAAATTTATCCAAGCTTTCTTGAACTGGCTAGGGAAAGGTGGTCAAAATATTGACATGAAGTAACGATTAGGAATCTCTGCCCTAGATATAACAAACCAAAATTTCTAGTCTCAGCTTGCAGAATAACGTAACCGTCCACTATAAGATTGTGAAGGAATTTCAAAGTCATCCAGGAATTTGAATATCTACACCTTTCGGAATTTGAGTATAAAAACTAGTAGCAAATTTAACAGAGCTATAAAAGAGTACTCAAAGCGAAGTAAATAAAAATCATCGGGGAGTCCAGATGGTTTGATTAAACAATTAAGGATTTACTTACATCGATAAAACTTATTTTTCTAGAAAATGGTAGCGAAGTGCCGCTAAATACACTGGATACAATTAATGACCATGGAGTTATTGAAACGAATAGCCCCATTCCATTTCCACTGAAATATTTTTTAATTTTTATTGGTTTAAAGACGTTCTCCCCCTTTTCTTACAAAAGCAGCGCATACAAGTTTAGTTCAACTTTTGTGTATAGGAATGAGAACTCAATGAAAACAAATAGCTTACAAACCAATACATATAAATATTCAATTTTTTTTAAAGCACACTAAATCTTATTTCTGACCGCTAAAAAGAATTTATGCTATGAATAGTGCCATAAATATGAATTTTTGGTGATTTTTGTGACCACACTTATTGTGTATGCTAGATTGCAACACGCCTGCGCCCTTTTCCCATTTAGTTCAAGATGTACAAAAAAACTCTTCCAACAATGTGAAGCAACCACTACATAAACTCATTCGTAAACATACTCAAGTATGAACTATTTTTTTATTTACGTATAGCATTCCTGTTTTTAGGCTTTCGCAGCGTTTAAGGAAGTGTTCTATGTGCTGTATTTCCCATTTTATTTATTTACTTACCGGCACTTTGGTGTTTTTTTTTGCGCTGCTATTGTTGTAGCAACTGCAAGTGCTGCTCACTTCTCTGTGCCTTTGTGTTGCACCAGCATTGCATGTGTAATACACTCAATCATTTAAAATTGCTACTACACGTTTTTCTCATTTGTAAAGGAATTTCTGTTTTTGATTGATTTTTTGTTTTTATAATTTCTTTGCTTTTCGTGTTAAATATTTTTTTTGGGCTTCGAGTTTTTTTGGAAACCTCATTGAAGTGTTCTTTAGGTAGCGAAGAGCAGGATGTTGCTTGGTGATCTGGCTAAATAACGATTAGGGAATTGTGTAAAGCAGTGCTGTTGAGGGAAAATAAACTCTAAGTTCGATAAAAACGGAATTTATTATTGAATATTTATAGATTTAGTGATGGCATTGTCTGGCCTATTGCCCTTAACAGCTCTGTTCAGATTACACATGCGTCGAAAACTGGCCCTAGTGTCAAACCGAGTGAACTCATGGGCGGAATATATGTGCGAGTGGGCTTGTGCTGCTGCCAAAGAAGGAGAGGGTAGTTCAAATCCAATATAATTCCACATAAGAGCAATTGTGTCGAATTCATTAATTAAACCCTTAAGCTGATTAAAGCCGATCCAATACGGGCGTAGTGCTATTCTACAAAAGGTCTTAGAACCATGGAGACAATCAAACAACGTATCCCCTTCACTAAGGTTGAAGAAATTGTTTTAGATGAAAACGTCGTCTACGAAAGATGGAAGTGCATGTAAGTTAATCGAAGAGAACTTACTGGCATCTAGTATGTATATTTCTCTAAAGTTCCCTTTACCTAACTTTGCTAGTGTCTTCGAAGCAGATATACTGAGGATTGAGAGAACCAGTAAATTTTTTAAATAAGTTCCGCAGGAGCAAAAAAATCACAAAGTATCTTAGATAACCAATCAGCACTAGTCTGCCACTCGTGTACATTACATGTGGTTGTTATGATCTACGCTCGGATCAACAGATATTTCACTTGTCTGGGTTATGAGACGGCTGATGAACTAGTTAAGGCCGGAGCATTTTTTGACCTCCGGGAAAGAACGGTACCTAATCGCGGCTAGTGCCGCTACCCTAATCGTCGAAGGGCCGCTGTCAATATTATACAACTCCTGCGAACCGTGGTCGATCCCAACGACCGGCAGAAAAACTGTACAGGCGGGCGGACGACAGCCAATGGTTATAGAGGGTTACCGGTAGAGTCGTCCTAGATACTATAGAACATTATAATTTAGGTGATTTCTGATTAACTTCGTAATATGACAAGATGTCCAAAACTTAAAAAAAATAAAAATAAAATAAAAAACTTAATTGAAAGAGAAGAATGAGAACTTGTATCAGTAAAAGAAGCGACCGTGTCGAGAACGCGTTATAATTAAATTAAAATTTTTTTTTGGTTTAGTCACGAATTTTTTAAATTGTTTCCTTCTTTTGAAAGTTTACCCTCCACTAATGGGGCTCGCATTCCGCCTACGTTTCACTTTTTTAATTTAAGTGTTATACCTTTGTGGAAAGCTAAAAATACATACAAGAGTTTTTTTAATTTGCAGAATAGTTTCCGTACATAATTTTTTGTTAAATGGTGCGAAGTAGGAAACACTTAGTGAAAAATCATAAATTCGAAAATTGTTCAAGCATCCATATTTAGTTGCCAGGGCTTAACTGAAAGCAGAAACAAATCGGAGTCTTCAACTACCATTTAAAAACACGAGAACATACAAGCAAAAAGAAAACTCTTTTTTTTAATAATTTTTAAAATTGTATATTTCGAAAACGGTTAAGTTCTGTACACCATGTACACATGGTATCGCGAATCAAATTATTCAGAAATGACCTAAATAATAACGTCCTTAAGCATTCAGTTACGCTATCCCGGTAAACCTGCACACTTGCTAGCGTCGAAGATAAGGTTCGACTGAGCCTGAAAAACGTCTAAACCTGCGAGGCAGTGGAATGACGACAAATTGGCAACACCGAGGGTAGTTGGACTGGTGGCCGTCGTGCCTTAGGGTTCCAAGGCTGCAAATCAGACGGGCAAGGACTGACAGGGTGAGGGAGACAAGTTGCCACCCCAAAAAGGAGCGTAGTAGTGACGAGTGGTAGGCTAAGCATGATGCACGTCTACTATTCGAGATGGGCTAATCGCAATAGCGAGGCAATATCTGACCACACTAAGCTCCATAGGGAGATGACCACTAAATAAAAATATGCAAAAGCGAAATGCATATTTTTTATAACCTTGAAAATTTGTTTTTATAAAAAGTTATTGTTCCAGGAATGTTCAAACTGAAACCAACTCAGGACGTGTTCTGAGGTTCTGTATAATCATTTATTTGGTATAGACAAACAACCATTAGTGCCCCTTTTCAATCTAGATCCGCACGAGCTTTGAACCTGTGCTGATTTGTTCCAAGATATTCGACGCGCGGTTGCTCCTAAAGTGGTTCTGGTATTTTCTGCATCTATCTGGCGTGGAATAAGATGGCCATAAATATTTTTAATCGACTTCGGATAAGCTTACGTTAAATATTTAACGCCACGGTGAAGGTGGTATTTGGCGAATGCGTGGACGGAAAGCGAACGTTGAACACCACTGAGGGCGGGGGTAGACAAAGGCAAAGTAAGTATTATTAGGATAACGCGAAAGATAAAGACAAGAGCGAGTACATGAAAATAAAAAGGAAGATGCAAATGAAAATGAAAATGAGCATGAACAAGAATATAAAGATGAAGATGAATATGAAAGTGAAGATTAAGTTTAAGATGAGGATGGCGATGCAGATGAAGAGAAAGATGAAGAAGAGTATGAAGATGAAGATGAAGATGAAGATGAAGTGGAAGATGAAAAAGAAAAAGAAAAGCAAATGAACATGAATAAGAAGATGAAGATGGAGATGAAGATGAATATGAAGGAGAAGATGAAGTTGAAGATGGCGATTAAGAGGAAGTGGAAGAGGAAGAGGAAGAGGAAGGTGAAGGTTAAGAGGAAGATGAAGGCGGAGATTGGGATTAAGTAACTTGCACCTTCCAGAATAAGTTTGCTACATTAGTGCTGAACGTTTGAAAATTGTATCCTCTCTTTCGCTGGGATAGACCATGAAATTTAAAAGTCATCATATTTCTTGAGAAGTAATATAACTAAAAAGTAAGCTTCACTTCCAAAGTGGTATGTACGTAGTATATATTCTCTGTATTCAATAAAGAGCAAGTAAAAATAACAAGTAGACAGCTAAAAATGCGCAACTACATTTAACTGGCTGCCAACGTACTCAAATCTCAGTAAATTCTCCAGTCTCAGCTGCTCACTTTGTGAACATTAAATGCACACACCTTTAGAACAGA
>JAPVRG010228978.1:0-16876 GCA_029783565.1 Rhagoletis cerasi | reverse complement strand
TTTACAAAACTATTTTATTTTACTTTTTAAAACTACATATCGCCTAGCTAAGAGTGAAAAGTCGCTTAGTCCTCTTTTTCCATATCTATATCTGAGGTGACGATTTTAGAACTGGTTCGGAACTGTAGAAAAAAGGGTACATAACGAACTAGTTATCATCTGTCGAATTTAGAACTAGTTCGGAACTATCCAAAAAGGGATGCAGCGGGGCACCAGTCCATCTGCTGTTTACTTTATATATATATGTTTAGCTGCTTTTCGTTCGAATACATTTTCGTTCTGCACTTCACAGATTCTTTTTCATAGTTAGGAAGCATAAAACAAAGTGTTTTACTATCATTTTAACATTTTGCGTCTGAACGCGTTCGAGCCTGGGACCTTCTGGAATGTTATAAATAATAACAAGCACCTCTGTAAACTCAGCTGCAGCCAAGGTAGTATGTAAACATTTCTTAAAATCACTCAAATAAATTTGATTGCAAATTTAAAACACATCCCCTTAAAAATAATTCCAGATCGCTAACATGGGAAAACCAAAAAGACTCTGTTAGAAAAAATCATGTTAATTTTTTCGTAGTGTAGAAAAAGAGGTCCAAAGCGGACTAGTTCTAAACTATGGAAATGGTAATGCAGCGGTGGCAATTTCCATTTCCTATGACATCGCCGTGTTAAATTCACCAGTTGTTTACATGCAAAAGAGATTTATCGCGAACTAGTAGTGGTTCTAAATGTACTAGAAGCGAACCAGTTCAGAACTAGAGATTTTCCCTGCAGGGCACATGCACTAATAGAAGTGTGAAGGTGTGTTTTAGTGTGCCTGCTTGCCACCGGATGTTAGGCGTCGTGCTCTAATTTCCTTTGCCGTGACACCATCTTTCATCGTCATCACCATCATCAACATCGTCGTCGTAGCCTTCGTTGTCTTTTGCTTGCGCCGCACCAACTGCTAGAAAGCTTGTTGCAGTGTTTGTTTGTAAGTTTGACTCAGCATACAGGCGACTCAACTCATCAACGCTCAGCCGCTGCGTCACTTCCTTGGCAAACAAATGTACTTACATAGAATATATATGTTCGTATAAGTATGTATGTGTATCAGTCCTTCATATCCTTTTTCGCAAACCTTCTCTGTTACACATTTGTTGAATTTGTTTGCATTTGCGGTTGAACGCTTGCGCTGCTGCGACGCCTATCTCAGGCGGCCTTTTCGTTCCAGCTGCCGCCACCCTAAAGTCTCCAAACAGTTCAACAGCCTCTTCGTATGCTCTCTCTCATCTCCCTCCAGCTACTCAGTCCCCCACGTTCTCCTCGCTCCTTGTCCCTTTGTTCAGCAGCCATTTAGTTGCCTCTGCTGTCATTCGTTTGCCGCTATCCACTTGTATTTTCTTTTCAAGTAGATTTTTATGCGGTTCACCACTGGTGCCTCTGGGTGCTGTCGCTGCCCCTCGACGCGACACCACTTCTCGGTGCCTTTTAATTTATGTATGATTGTAAGTATGTTTCTGCTGCCTCCTCGCTTATTAAAAAATGTTCCGCATTGTATATTTTAGTGTGACAGCATTTTTATTTAGCCTTATGCGCTTGATTAGCTTAAAAAGGTGGTGGCGTGGCGCGACGCGGCACGCGGTGGAGGCACGGCGCGAGAATGGGAATTGAAAAGAAGTAGGTACTCGAGTACTGTGCTGTTTTGAATTTATTTTTTTGTGGAAATTGCTTTTACAGCTCCCAAGGGCATGTCGCTACCGGTTGGTTGGCAGTAAGCAGGACAAATAGCTTTTTATTGAAATTTCTGAACAGAAATTGGATGGAAATGAAAAATTTGGCATAATTTGGGGCAGCTACGCTGCACACAAAGGGCATTAATTTCAGGTCAGGAGTCTTTAACTGCTTTGTTTCAATTCCATAAAAAAAATTAAGCACAGTAAAGCATACAACTTTCAGAAAGTGGTGGCCAGCTACATACATCCTCAAAAAATATATTTTGGATAGAATTCCATGAGTTTTTTAACTTGAAAAATGTGAATAAGGTATTCATTATTTTCTAATCATTTGCCTTACATTCACAATATTCATGTTTCACTGCCTGATTTATTGAAATGAGAACTAGGGTTGCCAAGTGATTTGCGCATAAAAGAATTATTTAAGACTTGCAGAAAAACTAAAGTTTTGTGGTACCTAATATGGTTGTTTGCAATTTTAGTTTTTCGCCATCTTCTCTTGAATAGAGTTGCCATGTGCTTGTTAGCAAGAAAACCTTAAAAAAATTTTCTTAAAAAAATTAATATTGTGTACTTTATCTATCTAGACGTGCTAGTTTTGATCACAAATGTCATTTTGATTAAAAAGTTTATTTGGAAAATAAAAAAGTAGGGCTGCCAAGTTAACTTTTTCGACCAGAAAATATTATAAAATCTTTGAAAAAAATTTTCCCGGAAGGCATCTTTCAGAAAACATTCGGTGCGTTAACCTAAAATTACTATTTTTTGGACAGGGTTGCCATACATACTAATAACAAAAAAAGTAAAAATAAAACCGAAAAACATTTCATAAAGTATGTGCAAAAAATATATTTTCGAAACTTTAAACATACTATTTTCAAATAATATTGGAAAGGGTTGCCAAACAAACTTGTTTAAAATAATGCTAAAAATTTTATAAATTATAACCATAAACGTACCTCTGATCAACTGCCAAACATTGATCGTTTTAAAATTTTATATTTAGTGGAGCAGAGTTGCCAAAGCTTACCCTTATTTAAATTTTTAACACGCAAATACTTGTGAGGAGTCAAAGAAAATTCCAATTTGCTTCACTGCATAAATCAGTTCTTGGACAGTGTTGCCAGATTATTTTCATGAAAAATATTTAAAAATTTCACCTAAAAAATTTAATTCCGGCACAATAAAGTTTTGAGAAGAGGGTTGCCATCATTTGTCAATAAACAAAAACCTTCCTTCAGCGTGATGTAAAATTTTTAGCCGCTTTAAAATGAAATTTTTTTTACAGGGTTGCCAAAAATTTTAAAAAGCATTTATAAATAATTAGGTAATTTAAGACAGTATTGTCATTCCTTGCGACAAAAATATAAAAACCAACATTTAAAAGTGTATCTTTCAATAGGTTAAATTACTCAAAACCTGTGCTGTTCATGCCAAGAAAAAAATTCAAACGGGAACAACAGCAAAAAACAAAAAAGTTGTCTAGCAGTAGAACCACTCCCGAATGGGCTTTGCGGTAAGGAGTAACCACATCAGTTCGAGGAAGGTAAAAGCATCTTACTCTGCAAGTTCAAGCGGGATTTGCAGCGGTGGACAAAGAAAACTCTACACGCGTTAAGTGGATTACCCACCGCCGCTCTAAAGAGTTATGGGTATCTGAAGCCGCGCTTAGATCAATAGGAGTCGGCAGAATCCCAGTGTTACCCTGTAGAGGTAAGAGACTCCAAGCGAAAGCGGTTCCTTGTGAAAGGAGCCAGCCAAGGTCTCACGGCCTTTTATTGATGGCGGTTTCGAAGGCATCCGTGCTTTAAATCTCTGTTAGGCCTAAGTTATGCACCACACCGAGATGAAAGGCCTAGTCCGGCCTTCTCCTAACAGTTGGGTCTATGTACGTAAACGGCATGTCCCATATTAATATCTGGTAAAGGAATTTTACACCAGCAACCTTTCCCAAATCTCTGAGAATTTATATATGCTGTCACAACAACAATAGCAACAACCCAATCTGAACAACCGCGTGGGTATCAAAAAGTATCATGGTGTGAAGGAAACACAAAACAAAGCGTCCAACGACTCCACCACGTCGGAGTGGGCTCCTAAGTGCCAAAAATCTCGGTAGGTCGGGTTTGTAGAAGCGCGATGGGTCGACCCTCTCTGCGATATTCTTAAGGGTGATCAAGGAATACTCGGAGCCCACACCAAATTGTGAGAGTTCCAGATGGCATCACGGTTTATAAGGAAAGAGGTGTAATCATCTCAACACATTTTCTTAAGCTGTCCAAGTTGTGCGGTTTGCCACGCTCTTTTTAAACAGCTCTAAAGAACTCCACACTAATCAATTGCGAAATTAAATACATTTCCGCTAGTCGTGGATGCTTTTTGTGCTTGCCCTAACCCAGCCCCTATTGCAATTTTATACACTGACATTCTCATAAAACATATCAATGTATTTTCTTGACAATCGTATTTGTTTTCTGATGAGTAAGCAAAAAAAAATGTTAATTTTTAAACCGTTTTGCGCTCATTCATTCAAACAATTTTTCCCTCAACACCCACTTATTCTAACCACTGAATAATAATTTCTGTGTTTCAATATTTGTACCTGTCATCAGCATTCAACATTTCATCATTTTCACATTTTTCAATTGCTGTGGCTACATCCACCACAGCGGCATACACATATTAAAACACACTTGCACACATAAAATATATTACCAATGTATATTTCACTTCAGTTACGCTGCCGCCCCCGCCCTGCAATTGATATCCGCAAGGAATAATTTAAAGCGGGCAGCAGCACGCAGCGAAAAGTTCACTCGTGTCAATCGCCGCACAAATGTAGAGCGGAAGGACTCCCATGGTTTCACCATTTCCTGCTATCATTTCCTTTTTCTGTTCTTCTGCATTTTTGTTTTATGTTTTGTGTGTATTATCACATTGTAGTATGTGCTGAAAATCTAGAGCTGATTTATTGTTGCTGTTCGCGTAAGCAATCAATGCAATGAAGCAGCTCAAATCTCCAAGCCAATATTGATGGAGCTGCGAACTGGTGGCGTTGTTACACTTGTTCATCGGGGGCAGCTGGCGCTGAAGGCCAATGGGAGCATGAAAAGCAATTCAACAAAAGTAGAAATTCTATTTATTATGACTTGCATGCATTGATCCTTTCGTTTCGCTGCTTTTGGTATACGCTGATGGTGTTGCTTTGCTCTTAAAGCATACAAATGACCGTAAATCGCTCAGCGACTGATGGTCCTTCAGCCACATTGGGAATTTATTTAGTGATGTGAAACTTGTGTGGAATTGAAAAGTGTAAGTACAAACATGTACATTAGACCATATCGAAAAACAAGTTCGCCGTACACCACCTCATATGAAGCGTTTTTTTGAAAAGCCTTTAAAAAATTTTTTTTTGGACAACCCTAGTAGTCGCCCAATTACATTTTTCTTCATATCTTCGGCATTTATAGTCGGTTTTTAAATTGTGATACACCAATGTTTTTGTTTCGAGAAGTGGGGTTTTCCTACGCAAGTTCATTGACCTCATGATTCAGTGCATTGAGCACATGAGGTCAGTGAAGATATGAAGAAAAATTTAATTTTGCGACTACTAGGGTCGCCCAAAAAAATTGTTTTAAGTGCTTTTCAAAAACACTTCATATGAGGAGCTATTCCACAGAATTCAGACATGGTTTCGGACTTTTATGTTTTATTATTTACAATTTTTGGTTGAAATATTTTATTGGAAAAATATGGCATCATCTTAAAAAAATATGGAATCAGCGCACTTGTCATCACTGAAGTAATTAACACGAACCAAAAGTAATTTGCGTGCAAGAACAAAAAAAACACTAATTGCATTTCGGTTTTAAAGTAACGCGCGTTACCACACATTATATGGAAAATCTTCAATTTGTTTTTTTTTGGATATCATCATTATTTTATTTTTATAAAAAAATTTCAAATTTATTTAGTTAAGCACAAATAATTCTTTAAATATACACCATTCTTGTATCTTAATGTGTTGAATTCGTAATAAAATTTTAGCAAAAACTTGAAAAAATTTTTTTTATTGTAACGCGAGTTACCATGGAATCGCCCTGACGGGGTTTATGGCGAACTTTTTTTTGCCTGTAAGGCGAGACGCAAGTTTTGAGATTTCGTAGTTTTTGAATTTTTTGAGATTTTCTTTTCAATTTCTAATTTTTTTTTTTCAGTTTAAAGTTGCCATCGATTGAATGAAAATTTATCTTTGAAAAGCCCGAAGCAAAAATTTATTTTCCACAATAATATATTGATGCAAAAGTTTCTCAGTTACATTAAAATCGTTTGGGGTTGCGAGTTTATGATAAAATGCATTTTTTTATTTAGGGTTGCCAACTGACTGCAACTTTAACTTCAAAAAACATTTTTGAAATCAAAGTTTCTTAACTTATTTAAACTCGAAAAATCTTAGGGCTGCGAAAAAATTTCCAGGCTTTCTGTGTTGTTTCCAATATTCAAAAAAAGAAATCACTTTTTTGGTTTAGGATTGCCATCGCTTAAAAATTAAAAATTTAAAATTGTGATATATTTTAGACGCCAAAGTTTTTAGGTTCATAAAACTCCAAAAACAGCAACAGGGTTGCCAAATAAGTTAAAATTAAATTTATACAATCATATATTATTGCAATTTGCTTGGAGAAAATTTTATTAAATTGTTCAAAAGCCAGTTGTACAGCATACTGTTCAGAATATTTTTGAGCTGCGAGCTTATACAAAAAATTTGAGCTCATAAGCAAAAGAAACTTGCTAACTTCATTTATGTACATATAAAATAAATTCTAAGAAATTTCTGGTAACTCTGAGCAGCAAACAAAAAACAAGCACTATACAAAATTTTTTTAAGAAGCTTTTTAGTTGTTAATAGAAAAACGTGATTACGGATACCGGGACAGGTGAAAGTAAATAAAAGCTTGTAATTAACTATTCCTTAAATCTTCAAACGTAACTGAATCCAAACAACTTCAAGACAATTTTTTATACTTTTTTAGAAAATTTGTAATATTTTTTCTTGATGTACATGCGGCAAAAATGGCTGAAACAATATTTAATAAGGAGATTGTAAAAACGATCCTATTAGCGGCCTTATATGCAACAGCAAATTTCCTAATTCATTTTAAACCTGTTTTATTTAATTAATTTATTTTTTTCTCTCTGAAATAATGATTATTTGGTAAGCTTTAATTTTTTGATCAGTAAAGATCATTATTTTTTGAGTTACATTTTTTTCATCAAAAACAATGATTATTTTTTGAGTTTTATATTTTTACGAAAATAAAACTCATTCTTTGAACGTTATTTTATCACTCAGAAATAATAATTAATTTTTGAGTTAAATTTTTTTCTGGCAGATCGAAAAACTCAAAACGCCACAACGCTTTTCTTAAAGTCTTTAGTAGTAAATATTTTTTGCTATGGACTCGGCAACATACATTACATATATGTAAATATTTGCGTATTAAGAAAAAATACGGTTGATAAATTTGTTGTAATTTTTGAGTGCACATGTTGACGAGTGCACAGCAAAAAATATCTACCACTAAACATTTATGTGAGGCAGTGTGAGGTTTTGGGTTTTTCGATCTGCCAAAAAAAATAAACCTCAAATATTAATTTTTATTGCTGAGAGATAAAATAACTCTCAAGAAATGAGTTTTATTTCCGATCAAAAAAAAAACTCAAAAATAATCATTATTTGTGATGAAAGTAAATAAAACTTATGAAATAATCATTATTTCGGAGCGAAAAAGTAATACTAAAAAATGAGTTTTATTTTTGATCAAAAAAATATAAATCGACACATAATTTTTATTTCTGAGCGATACAAAAAAACTCAGAAATTTACTATTATTATTGATCCCAGATTTTAAAATCTTGAAATAATTATTAAATATAAATTTTTTTGATAAAACTCATAATCATTACGGTCCCTGATTTATTTACGTTGCGCTTGCCAGCTCGTTCATTAGCCCTCTTCTTGCGACTGCCATTATTATTTTTATTAAATTCTATAGGGCAGCGGTACACAGCCGAGCACATGGTTGCCCCTTAAAAATATAATTTGTGTTTATATTCAAGCAGTGAGATGAGGGCAGTGCCCTCATTAGGCATGCATTTAGAGTCAGAGTGGGCGTAAGGATGAGATAGTCAACCCAAACGCACCTGAACCAACAAATGGAAGACGGCGGTTTTGGAACGCACTTTTAGGCCTCCAGGGATTTAACCATTTCTTCTAAGTAACACTTCTACATACTCAGAGAGCAGACTACCGCAGCCATCAACTCAAGGAACGACTAATCAAAACGAAATATCCAAAAAATAATAAAAGTCCGAATCTCAATGTCTACGATTCAGGTTATTGAAGTTCATTAAGTGCGTAAGCTCTTACACGTTACTTAGGATGGGGTACCGTTCTCAGCTCACCAACTAACCAACTTCGATTACCAGCGTGATCTAGAAGAAATTCAATCACTATGATTGTGAATGAATTTTTATTATTCTTTTTTATTAGAGAAAACACAAAAACACAGCAAAACACATTCGACAAGTGAAGCGATTCAAGTTGATTGATTTCCATTGGGACATTGGCAGCCAGCCAGTCATTGTACTCTTAAATTGGCTTACATTGAAGTCTTTGAGCAAAAGTGCATGCTATGTAAAACAGTATAGTTTTCTACAGTAAGTAAGAGTGTATGCGTGACTCACACTGCAGTGCAGCAAACAAATGGCAGACCTTTATGGAATTAACGTTGACAACAGTTTAAAGGGAAAAAACGGAAGCAGCGAGATGGGAGGGAGTACAGACAAATCCTTTTGTGCAAGCAGCTTTCCGACGATGTGCCATAGACAGCAAATCAGCAGGACCGAAATTGAGAAAAATGAAGAAGATAAATAATATAAAAAGATTTTAAGGCACAAGCAAGTGACTAGTAAGGACTAGTGAGAAAAAAGCGTAAAAGTGTAGTTGCTATAGGGAGAATATATTAAGTAATGAGTATTCAAGACAAGTATTACAAATTCTTTAAAGGATCGCAAACAAAAATGCATTAATCACAAGCAACTAAAAGATGTCGAAGTTGAAGGCTGCGTGCAATGTGTGAAAGCCAATTGTTATGAGGCCAAATTTTGTACCAGCGTTGCGCTTTTCAACACTTAAATGCCGCCGACACAAGCAACTCGCACAGCACTCAAATATCATACATCAAAATTCGCATGTGTGTACATATGTTTGTACATAAACAGGGTGTCCCAGAAGTCGACGTCAAGCCAGAAACGAGTCATAATAGTTATTAGAAAAATATAAAAACAAATATATATCGTATGGATAGAATTTTTAAAATTACACTAGTTTACACGAAAAATTAACCTTTGTAAAAAAGTATTTTCTACGCTCACTTTGGGTTGCTGAATATGAAAACAAACCCCTATTTTTTTAAAAAGAAGCGTTTTCGAGATTTTTTCGAAAAACGTGTTTTTTGGTACCTTTCGCAGTTATTTGTCAATATCTTTTGAAAAGATCATCTAATCGACGCGCGAGACTCAAAATTTACTGGAATGATTTATCTTTTACCCAAATTTGAAAAAAAAATTTAAACAAATTGTAATTAAAAATAAGCATCTAAAAATGTGTAATATTCAAAAATGAATGAAAATTCCACTTTTTTCGATTTTGGCCGCTAGTAACAGTAATAATTTTTATTTAAATCTGCACAAGTTATATATTTTTGCAAAGGGCGTATCAATACCTTTCGAACGGTAGGTTCCTCGTGTCGAGTAGATGATTTCTTCAAAGGATATTGACAAAGAACTGCGAAAGGTACCAAATAACACGTTTTTCGAAAAAATCTCGAAAACGCTTCTTTGAAAAAAGAAACGGATTTTGTTTTCGTGTCCAGTGACCCAAAATTGGCTTAGAAAACATTTTAGGTTTTAGGTCTAGTGTTATAGGCGTTCAAACAAAACTAAAAAATCTACACCCTTTGACGGTTTTTTAATTCCCGATACTACAACTTTCTACTTTTTCTCAATTTTATTTTTTATTATGCAATTCTGAGTAATGCTTCTGTAAATTGTCGTCTAAAATTTTAAGCCAACTGCTCTAGCTTGGAAGAAAATTATACTTTGTCCCCAAAAAAAATGTAATGCTTCGCGCAATTTTAACTGACTTTACTGAAAAAATGTACTGCACTAGTTTAGCAACTAACTTTGGAAGTTGGCGTATTTAATAAAAATTCCAAAATTGTATGATTTTTTCTAAAAAAATTAAAAATTTTGATTTCATAAAGAAACTCAGTTTTACATTTCTTTCCTAGAGGCCGTAACTTTGAAGGTAATTCTAGTTTGAGTCAGACGGAGAGTCATTTTACCAAGTGTGAGCGCGACAGAGAGTGACGCCACTTTGTCCTCGCCTGCCACCCGTTTCCGGCTTGACGTCGACTTCTTGGACACCCTGTATAAATATGTGTGTTGCAGTTGCTACTTGGCCCTCAAAATATATATTTCCCAAATATGTAGCTTTGCTGTTGTGAGTGAGGCAGCTGCACTTAACACATTTGTGGCAGCCTACTATGGACGATCATACAAATCTTTGGCTAGAGACAAAAAAATTTGAATTTCCCCACAAGGACATTTACATATACACATAGGTTTTGCATATCCTTGTGCTTGGCATATGCGACATAAATTGTATTGTGTTAGGCGCCATTTTGTAGGCCAAGTATGCTGAATTGAGTGGCTTTTGTTTCTTCTTCATCTTTTATCATCCTCTTACGCTTCCCTTTCTTCTTTGTTTCCATTTTATTTTTCTTCTTGCTCAGCTTACATATTCTGCAGAAATGGTTCTTTCATAAATTTATAGCAAAATGATTTTTCAGTTCATCTCATAATTGATGAACATTTCTTGGCTTTGCCCTATAAAATTCATACAAATGTGCGACAGCACATGCTTGCATTCAAATGTGCTACTTATTCAGTGCTCTGGCCCATGAGAATTTGACAGATTATGTGCTTGCGCTTTCATGGGCATGTCAAGTGTTTGGATTTAAGGATTTTTGGTTTTGAATTGAATTCAATGAATTTGGGGCAGACACATGTGTATCATTTTGTTATGCCACAATTGAGGCCGAAATACTTGAAAATGGTTTTAAAAGATGGCACTTGAAGATAAAAATGTGCTGAATGGACAGGGGATGTTGGGGGAAAAAATTTAGCCAGCTGATTATGTCCCTTAGGAAATTTCAAAATTTTTCTTGTTTCATGGCTATGTTGAAGCGTCAATCTTGCGGAATAACCTTTTGTCACTACGTAGTTAAGGAAATAAAGAATACCCGCTTATATTGATATTTTGGGATTAAATTTTGTGTGTAAATTTAATAGCTTCAAATTTAGTTGCTCAACGAATATTCCTGCGGAGGGCACAAGCCGACTTGCTGTGAGACCCTAATTCCAAACCTTATCAGAGATACGATTCACGGTCGAATGTAGCAATCCAACTCCACTTTGTAAGCGGTTGCTTGGGCGAGAATTCTGCTCAGCCTTCTACTCCTTGGTAACTTCGAGGGGCTGTAAAATTCCCGCCAGGAGACCTGTCTGGCGTGCCAGATGTCCTTTCTGTACTTGTTTAAGTTTTCCTTATACTGGTACCAAACCTTATTTATTTTTTACTCGTTGAAAGGTTTCCTTACCTACTTCCCAATTTTCATATGCGGCAAGAAAAAATCCTCTAAATTTATACAAAATCAGATCGCCGAGGTCATGCAAAGACAATTATTTACAAGGTGAAACAGTTCAAACCAAACGATTAACATTTTAATTATATTTAAACCTCAAAGTATTATATTAAAAAAGTTAAATTTCAAAGCTTTCTAGTTTCTTTCTTGTATTAGTTTCTATGTGTCGCAATTTTGGTGTATTCACTCTTTAATTCCATATAAAGAGATCAAAAGTGGTATTAGTCGCATGCTCTTTTGCCTTTGCTCCCGGAGTTAACCCGGATTAGAGTCCCATTTATTGTAGGGTATGTACAATTACGTGCAAGTATGTTTTTTCTAAGTTTCATTCCCAACACATATACACATCTATGCTGTGCAAAAATGCGCATGAAATCATAGATATTACTTTCGAGAATCATTCGTTGCCACAAAGCAAACATTTGCATAAAACTAAAAGATGAAAATTCAAAATAGTTTTCCCGAGATTAGTTGATAGCAAATAAACAACAACAAAATGCAGTTGATTTGTCAACAATAAATATGCATATAAAGTACATGAGAAAAACTAATTGCATTTTCCTGATATCTTTCACATATGAGTTTTCCACAGAAGTTGGTACGAGAAGTAATGCAATAAAAAAGAGCTCAACAGAACTAACGACTAAAAATTCGAACATTCAATGTTGCATGCAATTCTACATACAAAATTTACACATATGTATGTATATATATAACTACAATCAACGACTTATCACGCACATTCATTCACTTACGCACTTATGCAAAAATTCATTTGCTTAGTGGAAAAAAATTTTATGCAGGACTCAATAAACTCCTGTCTGTCCCAATACTTGAATGTATGCATACTATGTATGTACGAACGAGTTAGCAGTCCACTAGTGTAGGGATTTACAGAATACAGTCTATTTGCTAACAAAAAGATTTTCCATTCCATTTGCTGAAAAGAATTGCTTAAATTACAATTTGCTCCTATTGCTGGGCGTATGTAAGATAACAGCTTTGTAGAAGAATGCGTAGACATAAAAGCCATAAAAAGCTTAAACACTCCATAGCACTTGCACTTTGACGTGCACACCACACACGTTTGGGATCAAAGAGAGCAACCATACTTGTATGTAGATTTCAGTGCGAAATTTGGCGCAGCCCATAAGCGATGATTGCAAAAAGAACAATGCAAAAGTCGTAAAAAAACTACAAAATTACTTCGAATTGATTGAGTAGGAAATCCACTGATGGCCAGCTATTTCGCAGAATTCGAACACTTTTTTGCATAAGAATACAATCGAGCAAGTGTGAGGCATTAAAAGTTGGGTTGTTTTCCTAAACGCATCAACACGAAGCATCAGTCTCTTTAATTACTAAATCACAAAAAATTTATAGTAATTTCTTAAGTGTGCAACCATGAAGCAATGCCGTATACTAATTCATTCGCGCAAATTGGATAATTTCATATACTGTCATTTAGAAATAAAGGAGACTGATGCTTTGTATTGATGCATTTTGGAAAACAGTCTTACTTGGGAAGATGCATAGGAAAGTGGCAGTTTTAATTATTTTAGAGAATTTCAGGTTTTTATCAAAAAAGTTAGTGAGTTAGAGTAAAGCATGCGTTTATCAGAACAAAAGACACTGCGACCTGAAAGATCTTTTTTATCACTAAAGAGAGCCCTAAACCGAGTACGCCCAAGATACCTTCGGCTTTCTTTAATAAATCCTAAAAAGACCTTGGTAGCCGCATTCACTATTACAAAGGTTTCGACCATTACAGCTTTAAAACAAATGAGTCTTTGTTCGGCCAAGGCCGCACAGTCACAAGGAATATGATCGGAAGGCAGAGTCGGCATTCAGACTCTTCGATCACGCCTACTGAATAACTCAGTCAGAGGGGAGACCAGTATGTTTGCATGTATGTATTTATATAAAAAAATATTTATTCAAGCAAAAATGGTGGGTAGGCACTGTGGCCAATAATAATCTTCAATTACCACCTCTGAATGGTTGTAAGCCAAGCACAAGCAGAGTCACCAAAAAACTCCGCAAGCATTGTCCGGAAAATGCATAAGACTAGGCCGAGCATACTTTAAACTGCCATCAAATTATAATTTAAGAAAGTTTTATTACATGGCAATTGAGAAGTGCATGTGCAAAATTTCATATATATATATGAAGGAAATATTTGCACATGCAGCATTACATAGCATACATTTAGGCGCTTGGTGTTAGTAATCGCGCTTAAACACATTTTCTTTGCATATTAAAACGTAGTTGGTTGCGATCATTCAGGTACACAGAGTGTAGCCTGAGATAATTTCGATTTAAGTTCATAATATCCGATCTGTTAAGAGCGCAGATGAAGAGCCTGGCCGGCTCTCCCCTCACTTCCCCATAGTAATTACTAAGTTCAGAGTATACCTACGCAGTAATTTTGATTCTCGAAGAGGACCAACAGAGAGAGTCCAAATAAGGCAATCAAGGATCTTTCTCGCGTCAACTTATCGGCGACCTCGTGGCTTCGATCGCACAGTGGTCTGATACCCAACACAGTGTTATTGTATTTCTTGCTGTCAGAGTTTAAAAAGTTTGGATTTCATCATCCTTCAATGAGCGTGCCCAGATGGCTGCTTGGCAATCTGATAAGATAACTTGGAAGGAGTCCTTTAAACCCTTTTCAAAGGGACCATTTGCCCATGAAAATTTCGAGTTCGGTACTGAGTCCACAGATACCTGCACCTGCTCTGTTCTCTATCCTTAACCCACCTGTTTACCACTGTACATGTCTGGGATCAAGGGAAGGGAGTCTGTTTGCGAAATTTTCGCTACCGGGGACTTTTACATTGAACTTTCTGCCAAAGAAGATCTATTTTGTTATAGAGTCAGAAATTACGAATATTTAAAAACCTGGTAAATTCCCAGGAGTACTTGCGTGAAGCTTCTTTATACATATACATGCGTAGAAACAGTCGTTGGGCAGTCCAAAATTGCAGCTTCCTCGTGGTCTGTTTCTTGAATAAAAATATGAGGAGGAATCCATCTAAGAAGCGACTCTACATAGAGCGGCATTTGAGAAAGTTTATCAACGAAGTTGACTGTGGTAATATCCGAGACTTTTGCTTTTCATTGGTGCTCATTTATTCCTGGGAGGGTTTTTAAATCACATTTAAGCTCACTCTATTTCTGCCGTAACCCAAGACTCCACATGGGTTGTGCTTATTGCCGTGGGTGCGTGAAAGCAGGCGGACTGTAACTGCATATCCAGCAGAACGACTATGCACTTTTTCTGGTCCACTACATTGAAAGTTAAAAAATACGCAACAAATATTCCAATAGCTTAACTGCGAAAAGTTGATGACGGCTAACTAAGACGTTAAATTATATCATCTAATCCTAAGGCTGAGCAATTCCACAATTTCGGATATCTTTCGATATGCTGTTTCTATGTGGCAATATTTCAAGGAAATTTACTCAGACCACATGCCGTCTATTCTCAAGTTTTCATGTTACTTGTAGTCATTTCTTGAATCCTCACGATATGCGAAAAAATCGAAGCAGGCATTTGGATGTCACAGAGTTTAGGTGGTCATCTCTTAACACATCGCATCATACCTTATCCTTGCAAGAGAGGAAAGAAGCACAAAAATTATTCCGCCATCTCATACTCTTCACGGAGAGAAGGGCAAATGGGATTTCCGAATATACCTACCACAATCAGTGACCAGTTAGTTTGCCCATAAATTGTCTGCAGTCATATCTGCAAAATGAAATTGGCCTGCCTGAGGAACCGCTCTACGAGATTTTATATGCAATTTTCCACTTCTTATTATTTACCGAATAGTTTAAAGTAGACCCATGGGATTTTTGGTCTGATCAGGTTTCAGTCCATGCTTTTTTTCCTTTTACTTTGAACTGTCTTCCTCTTTGTTTGTTTGTATATAGTGAGGAACATATCCCAGTAATCCTTCCGAGCAGCTTCGGCTTTGCTTACGTTGCTCATACCTTTGGACGCCAGACAACCTAAATAGTTAGTTATTGTCAGAGATAAGTCGATAGGTTTTTAATAGCAAATCAAGCAGCCATTGTGTTAAATTGTATTGGTGTTAAAAAAGCCATCAACACTTGAACAATTCTACATATGCACCTCGAAAGATTAAAAGGAAAATGAAAAGCACAGAAAATCAGATATGATCGCATGGCAAAAAATGTGTCGCTAAAGAAAAAAATAAATAAGAAAAAATAGCAGAGCATAGAAAGCGGAAAGCTGTCACTAAGTAGACGCAGAGGTGTAAGAATTGGAATAAGTACATATGAGCCGTGTGAAATGCTTAACAGAAAAAGAAAAAGAAAAAGAAAAGGACGAAGTACAAGTACTTGGACATTTAACAGGCAAACACAGGTGTAAATATGCAAGAATATGCTAAGCGGGTCTATGTGCGTGAAAATATTTGAAGCAGCAAGTAAGCATATTGAAGTAGCAGCAGCCGCGCAAATAACTAATACACTCACGAACAAATAGAAACACCTTCACAGGCCCCCCTCCACTTCAGCACTGTCAAGTAGCCAGCAAAAATATGAAAAGCTTGTAATGATGATGAACATGAGCATTAGTAGGAAGAAGAAGACGCGCAATACGAAGAAGAAGAATACGTTTGGGAAAAATTATGCGCTAAAGCTTTTCATGTGTAACGACGAAGCAACCAAGAGCATGCTCGTAAGAAGGAAACAACAAAGCCGTGTACAGTAAGCTACAACATATTGGCAAGCAACAACAATGGCAGCAGCAAAAAGGCTGAGCTGAAAGAAGCTATAAAGCAATGGCACCAAATGAGCAACAAACACTTGAAGGAAAGTCGGTGGACTAAATGTAAGGTAGTGGCGGCGCAAGCTCGAACACATTCGCTTACAACAAACATATGTACAAGTATGTATGTAAATGTATGAAAGCACTTGCCTTCGCACTGTTAATGACTAAAATTGTAAGCAGCGCAAGCATGTAGAAAAGCTGCTTAGAGAAACGAGCAGTGCGAAACTAACATTTAGGAGCGAAGCAAAATATGGGCGTTCATTAGGGCGTATCGCAAAAAAAATGTCGAGAAAAAGTTTTGGCTGTAAAAATTTCTTTTGGCATACTGTAAAAACAGCTAAATCGGCTGTCAAATAAAAAAGTTATAGAAAAATCCTTTAATTTAAGTTCATATATTGTAGTGTGGGCCGAAAATCCGCATTTTTAGAATTTTGATTTGTAATAGCAAAAATATGGCTCTAAAAAAATTTGTGTTAAATTTGAAAATTGTTGGTCAATATGCTCAAACAATTTTTTTTAGCTAACTTAATAAATTTGAACTCGGGGGGGGGGGGGGGGGGGGGGGGGGGGGGGGGGGGGGGGGGGGGGGG
>JAPVRG010228974.1:9687-23379 GCA_029783565.1 Rhagoletis cerasi | reverse complement strand
ATATATATATTAATCTAAATAAAAACCATTAGTATTCCATTCGTGCCAAAGTAAACAGACCCCCTATCATATTTACTTTTTCTAAGAAAAATTAGAAAGGAAAATTACTTTAAAAAAATGTTTCCTTTAAATTTATAAACAAAAATTTGTTTAATCTATTTATTTATTATTAATAATAAATAAACAAATTAATAACAAAATTTAAATATATAGGTATATATATATATAATTAAATTTTCATAATATTAAATAAAATAAGTTATTAACAAATAGATTTATAGAAAAATTTTATAATTTAAAAATATAAATAAAAAATCAAATTTAAATAATAATGAAAATAAAATATAAATTGATAAATAAATTTCATAATAAAAACAAAATAATATACATGTACAATTAAATTTATATAGTATTAAATTAAAAATAATCTATTAATTAATAAATTAATAAATAAATAGATTAAACAAATTTTTTTTATATGTATAAGATTTAATAATTATTAGACATTAAATTATTTATATAACTTTTTGGTAGATTTTTTTTATATTATTTTTTTTTTTGATATTTTTTATTATCTATTTTTCTTGTGAAGCAGTTTCTTAAATATGAAGAAAACACAAAGTTTTGTAAAAGAAAGACTAATTGCGTTCAGAAAAAATTATAATACACTAATTTTTCTTTTAAAAATTGGGAGGGTCTAACGCCATTTTTGGTATATAGTTTGTTCACCAGTTTTGCTTAGAATCGAGAGTAGAGTTCGAATATATCATACACTTCTTTCGAAATTAAATGACTCCGCGCTAATGTACATATTTCAAGAACCTTCACTATCTGCGATATAATACCAACGGAGCTGCCCGCCATCGCGTCCTTTAGAATTACATTCGTATGTAGATATATCCTGCCTGCAGGAGAATGTTTACCACACAATTGCGTGTACGTATGCGTGTGTCGAAAACAATGCCATCAGCACAACAACAATAATAATGAACAATTACACATCATAAACAATAAATTATTTTGTACTTTACCGCTGCTATCAAAGCGTGAACGTCCTGCAGTTGCGGCGCGTTTGCAATACGCGTATGCTGTGGCAAAAAATCAACCATGCATGCCACATTGCGGCAACATCAGCAACAATTCTGCACGATGTCATTCCTTTGGTAAATTGGCAAACGGAATCGAGTGCGAATGCAATTGGGCAACAAGATATTTTTACCTATCAAAGTGGATATGTAAATACGAGGGCAGTTGGATAGTATGGGCTGCAGTCGTGGAATGGATTGGTTAAGAAATTTGCTCCTCTTGAAAACCATAGCAAGAATTTTTTCCCAGGAAATATAAATAATCATGTAAGTAATAAGAAATATTCATCAAACTAAGAATTTCTTTAACAAAGTCAAGAAAATTTCACCCAAAAATATAAAACTTAACAGCTGCCCTCAATAGAATGCTCAACGAACAATAAGGAAACTCTCGTGTGTGTTTGTGTGTGTGTACTTCCAACAGAAGCGGGAAAAATCAGGCCGCATTCTGTCGCCTGGGGCTCGTCTCATTGCCGCACTGATTGTAAATTATCGTGGCGCTTTGTCTTCACCAACTCTTCTTGCAGGCGACAAGAAGAAATGCTGTAGCAACGACGCACATTACATGTTGCAAGTTGTAGCTGAATCATGTTCCCTTCGACTTGACTTGCTGCCGACAATGTGGAATGTATGTTACATTTTAATTAACTACAGCAATAATTCTTCGAAAACCAACCAAATCATTAGCAACTTTTAACAAAAGAAAGTGCACTTAAAAAATTAGTTGTTGGCTCCAAATGTTTGAAAATTTAAAGGGGAAGCTAAATTGTGCATCAAAGTACTAGTGGCAACTAGTAAGCATGCGAATATGTATGTAAGTAATTGTGCCAAAATTGCGAAATGTATATAGATGAAGTTGGCTGAAAATCAAAGTCGAAAAGAGCGTATTTAAACGCCCAAAGGCATGCCAGCGAGGAGTAAGTATGCAGTGCTCCGGCTGCAGCTGGCGTAAGCTCAAAAGTTTAGGCAAAGTTTAGCAAGTAAGCTTATTAAGACCGCAGAATTTACTTAAAGGGATTTAAGACTTAAGCGTTTGTTTTGTTGCGCTACATATATTTAGAAGAAGTTGCGTTCTAAATAGCTGCGTGGGGTAGGTAGTGTAACCATTAAATGTGGGAAGGAAAGGTATGCGAAATGAAAGTTCTGCCTTGAAAGGCATTTTGTTCAACATGTTAATCAGATTAAATGTTAGAGCGTGCAGCCAGACATCAAACCTTTTGAAAATTGTGATTCTTTGTGATATCTTCATTCATTTTAAAACAGGAATCGTTACAGGACTGTTACACGGTATGTATTTGCATATGTAAATGCTACTTTTTTGTATGTACTCGTATGTATCAAATTGAAGAATCTATCAGAAAATTAGCATTTACGCATGGAAATGCATATCGTGTAACAGGCCTTTAAGCAAACATTTTTAGTAAACTCAAATGTAATACCTCTGAAACAGAAAATTACCGAAATACTCGCAGATGTGCTGAATAAAACACTAAAATCCAAAAAGGTCACAAAAAACTTCCGAAATAATCCCGAAAGTTTCCAGAAGCTTCCCGAAGAAAATCGAAAAACCCAATTATTCTCGAAAAATGTTCAAAAGTTGCCGAGAGAATTCTGAAGAATTCCTCAAAAATTCTAAAAGATTCCGAAAAAAATCTAAGATGCTGAAGAAGTTCCAAAAGATTCTCAAAAAATTCTAAAAGATTCCGAAAAAATGCTAAAAGGTTCCGAATTTTTTTAAAAGATTCTGAAAATATAAAAGATTCGAAAAAAACTAAATATTTCGAAAGCATTCTTAAATATACCGAAAAAATTTAAAAATTTAAAATTTTCCGAAAAAAATTTCAAGATTCCGAAAAAAATTCTAAAAGATTCCGAAAGATACGAAAGAATTTCCAAAAGATTCTGAAAAAATTAACAAAGATTAAAAAAAAACTAATGGTGTTCTCTTTTCTACCGAAAAATGTTGTGCTCTCAGTGCCCTCTTCGCACAAATACTAGATTAGAGGGCAATGAAAAGGCAACATTTTATGTAGAAAAGAAAACGTCATAATAGATCCCAAAAGAATTCTAAGATTCCGCAAAAATTTAAAAAAAAATTTCCGAAAACAGTCTAAAAGATTCCTAAAAATTTCTAAAAGATTCCGAAAAAATTACTAGGGAGAGGGCAATGAAAAGGCAACATTTTTTGTAGAAAAGAAAACGCCATAATAAGCATAATCCGAAAAAATCTAAACCTTCCGAAAGAAATCTAAAAGATCTAGAAAAAATTCTAAGAGATTAAAAAAATATTTAAAAGATTCCGAAAAGATTCTAAGATTTCGGAAAACATCTAAAAGATTCCGGACAACATCTGAAAGATTCTGAAAACACCTAAAAGATTCAAAAAAACTATTTCAAAAGAACTTAAAATATTCTGAAAAAAATCTCGAAAGCACTCACAAAACCCCGAAAAAATCCGAGAAAACTCCGAAAGATTAAGAACCCCGTAAGGTTCTAAAAGGTTACGGAAGATTCCAAAAAAATTTCCAAAGACTCCCAAAAAATTCCGAAAAAATAGTACGCGAAGATTCCGAAAAAATTCGGAAAGAATAAGAACCCTGTAAGGTTCTAAAAGGTTACGGAAGATTCCGAAAAAATGTCCAAAGACTCAAATAAAATGCCGAAAAGTTCCGCACAAATACCGAATTTTCCCAAAAGATAGCAAAAGTTCAGAATAAAGCAAGAAAACTCATCGAAAACCTAGACAGTTACCGAAAAACTTCCAACAGCTCCGGAAGCTTACGAAAAAACCCGGAAGTTTCGGAAAAAACTCACAAATATTCCGAAAAAAATTCTAAAACATTCCGAAAAAACAGGAAAGATTCCGAAAATCCTACACGAGTCCGAAAAATACCGAACGATTACTAAATATCCGAAAATATCCCGAAAGATTCAGAAAAATATCGAGAATTCCGAAAAAATTCGCAAACATACCGAAAGGTTCAGAATAAAACACGAAAGGTGACCCACAATCCACAAAATCTAGAATTTTTTTAAGTTTACGAAAAATATCGAAATCATGATCCCTGAATGTTTGGATAACAAAAAGCAAAATTTACCTGCGCTATCGTCACATCCTGTGAGGACTTTGGGACAGGCCGAAGCCGTCATGACCCACAGAAAAAGAGTATCTCCTGCTAACATTTCGCCGCTTTCTTCTGCGTCTTTTTTCTGTTCTTCTGGAAAAATTTAGGTCATTCACAGGCGCGACACTGAGAGCTTTTCTTCTCGACTATTTGTGATCTGATGGTCATGCTCCGAGTCACAACTCTCATCTCTCTTCCTCGTGTTAAAACCAGAGGCTTCTGGGCCTCCAGATCCTATGATCCTGCCCCAAGTTCGGGTGGATTTGCATAAGAGTAGGGAGTAATAACAATAATATTTTGGCGTTTACACTTTTGCTAAGTTTTTGGCCGAGCTTTGCCTCTAATTTGTGGTGTGCGTCCTGATGTTATAACATAAATGGAGGGACCTACAATTTTACGCCGCCTCCGAACGGCATATGGTTTTTTGAGAAGCTTTTTGTTGAAAAAACTTTTTCTAATTTAGATGTTGCTCGGACCACGGATCGGAGCCAGGTCCGACGGAGCGGTATTCCGCACCTCTACCACAGCCACAGCGGCCGAGAGTAGGGAGTATTTGTAATTTATACATTCAGCCATGACATAATATAACAGTTTAGCTAGGCTACTCGGTTCTTCAGAGGATATCTTCCTCGTCGTCCACCTACTCCACGAGAGGCAATAATAAAATTCGAATGCCTTGCACCATTTGCCTTTCACAATCAGCATGCTTTTCGCTAGGCCATTTCCTTCAGGGGCGTCTTACATTACTCAGCAATGGTCCTGACAAAGGTTAATCCAAATCTTACCTACTACATATGTATGTACAACTAAAATTCGCAGTTAGAATCAAGGGTGAATTAGTACTCGAGGTCAGAGCACAGCAGCGCAAAAACTTCCATTTCAAGGGGCTACTAAAATGTCCTTTTCAACTTATCAAAGGGCAAAAACTTCTATCCATTCGTTCTCTTTCTTAGAAGAAAAGTAAACAAACAAATATTTAGACAACTTAAGTTCGCTGTCCCTTTTTTTATTACTATTCCTATTTCAAGCTTAATTCTGTATTTATTTCTGCTTTATAAATAGCAGCCATGCTTGGGCGCCGAAAAGCAGCCTACATACTTATCGACAAATGCCAAACAAATAAAACTAGATTATGAAATGGGCGAATGTCTGCTCTTCCGCTAGCTTCTCAGCCGCTTCAACCACATCTTTACATAAAGTCTGCCTGCATACAATCACTCCCACTATTGCTAGCCACTTTTTAACTCCAAAGCTGCCTGCTTGTGTGCATTCTTTAGCGCCAAATCCGTTGAATAGTCGCGCGCTCATTTCGAATGCTTTGCAAAAGAAGTGACGAGTTCAGGTCCTCCGTCCGTCCGTCAGGCAGACGCGTTGCGTTAGCCGCCGCCGCCGACAACAGCCGCCTCAACATGTGCATAACCGTCAACAGTTCAGCGCACACACTTCGTTCGTTCCGGTATTTGACTCCAGTAGATTGCCGACTGAAAGCCGGCTGCCTGCTGCCTGCCTAGTTGACGGAGGATGGACCACGTACAGACAGTGGCAACATCGCCATCATCTCCACAAGCAGAGTGTGGCGTCTACATACTTTCGAATGGGAATTATGAATCATCGCATAATAAAATCTTTGGTTGCCTCTTTGCGAGACCGTTGCTCTACCATTCATAGCTCTGGCGCTTGGTGATGTTTTTGAAAGTGGAAAAACATTTTCGAGGGCAGCTGTCTCTTGAGGTGGGGGTTTTCCGTGGGGTGCGCCAACGGCAAAATACAGCGACAGAGCAAAAATCAACACAATATGGAAAACCGCAGCAGCATTTGCGTCCTCACCCAACAGTCCGACATTCTGCTAGCCGCAAACACATTTCAAAGCATAGGAAATGAAAATAAAAACTGAAAAGTAAAGAGGCATGGAGTAACAAAGAGAACGTGTTTTTATAGATGTAAAATTGTACATGCGAATATATGAAGATAAATAACTTCAGCGCCATTTGTGGTGTGTGGTGGTGATGATGATGACGATGGCAGCAGCGTAGCATCCGCCCCAACTGGCGACGAGGTGGCACATTCACGCTTGTAAAATCGATAATTTAATGGCGAGAAAAAAAAAGTTGCAAAGAACAAAATGAGCAAATAAATACAAGGATTAAGAAGATCAACAGATTATATGTAAACACTATGCAAGAATAACAAAAATAATGATTAACTAAGCCAAAAGCTCAAATACTTGAAGAACATTTGGCGTATCTTGTGAATCGAGTAAAGTAAGCAGAAATGAAGTTACACATAATTTTGGGCCGAACTCTCTTTTTACGCTATCAACCAACATTTCAGGTTCGTATGAATTTGTTTTTGCCCACAGAGGACTTTCTCTTGTTGTCTTCCTAAAACTCAAAAATGGACATCAAGCGCTCGAGTCTCTAACATTCAAAGAATAGGTAGCAAGGCGGACGGGAATCCGCTGCAGACACAGCTCGGACAGAGTACTTTTTTTCATACTGGTGAAACGACAGGAGAGTAGGCATCCCCGGCGACATTGTGTTAGTTAATAATGGTAATGGTTAAGTCAGATGCCGACGTTTAGGGCTCGACTCGGCAATTTGGCATCTCTTAGAGCAAAGTGTGACTTGTTTTTTCTCTCCCCCAAAACTCAACTTCTTCCGGTGAAAAAATTAGCTATTGCTCTTGGTCTTGGAGATCAACTCGGATAACTAGCACAAAAATTAGCTTTCGTGAGAGCGGAACATCCGATGCTGATACCGACTTCTATTGCTCGAATCACATGCGCTTGTCCCGCGACCTAAATTTCAACACTGTATAATACGATAAACCAAACTGCAGACGTTTTTGAACGGATTAAGGCTCTACTACTGTTGGTAAGTATAGTTCAATGGCAACGAAAACATACCCCGAGGCAGAAGCTTTTTAAGACTGTCTCGTATCAGGCAGATTCTGCAATTAACTTCCGAGGTAATTTCAAGCAAAGTCACTTTGAACTAAAATTTAATTGGGTTGAAATTCACTGGGAAATGAATTGCAGAACCTACAGGCTGGCTTTTCTGGCATAGTTACTTTGCCCATTCTTATATTTTTCTCATGGCAGTAGCTGAGCCTGGGGACCAGTATTAAACCAGCCGGTTTGATCTGGACTGTGGTTTTGCCCGTTCGAAGCGGCACGACTATTCATAAGACTAATGGCCCTCGTCTTGTGAAATACACATCAGTTGCGGCCCAAGACCATCCATCCAAGAATGCCCTTGATTTCCCGATTGAGTTGCCTTGCGATGTAACAAACTCAGGCAAACTACGAAACATCATTCCGGCGTATTCATTTTTCTTCAAAGAACAATTTCAAATATAAGGTTCTGGCATGGAACCTCAAGCCGCCCTGCCGAAAATGAATACATAACCACGCTAAGAGCTTGATCGTTCACGGGATCCTTGGTTCGGC
This sequence comes from Rhagoletis cerasi, assembly GCA_029783565.1. NCBI lineage: Eukaryota > Metazoa > Arthropoda > Insecta > Diptera > Tephritidae > Rhagoletis > Rhagoletis cerasi. The sequence goes on along the minus strand of JAPVRG010228974.1, from coordinate 15,721 downwards.
CATCCTTGGAGAAATAGTCAAATATCTGGGAATTACTGTTGAATGGAGGCTTTGTTAGAAACGCCTGACCGGTCATAGGAAAAAGAAAAGGAAATTTCACTTCAGTCGCGCGTAGGATTCCCGAACCATTTTTTTTAGTTGAGAGTTGAGTCTGAAATCAAAGTTCATTAAGAACATACTCTTCCGCCCGATTGTGACTTACGCCCTTACAGTGTAATGAAAAAAAAACCTTACTGACAATGGAGACGATCTTAGGATAGACTTCTCCGCATATTTTTTGTTCCAGCAGCAGGTGAATTGAAGAGAGTTGCAACTATAGCGGTACATGGTCTTTAGAATGGGGCAGATATTGTGGGAAACATTTATAGCGTTGAAAAGATACGCGCTTTCTGGCTCCATTCTTTGGCATAAATTTTCTTGTCTTGATGATAAATGGGTACTCTAACCTTGATCTAAAATACGTACATTGGTTGACCAACGAGTCAAAGATGGATGATTGAACGACTGTGGGTATTTATGAACCCGACAATAAACTTTCAATTACAATAGCCAAATGGCTCACTGTATTTCAGACCGATTTAGAATAAGACTTGTTATAACTTCAGGCAGTTAAACGGCCATATAAGCCCTCTTCAATCAGCGGTAATGAAGTCAGCGCCGAGTTGGCCAGAGAGAAATCTTCAACTATCTCTGTGGGACCGAAAATAAGTTGTGGTTTCAGTCGGTCATTTCCATTTCTGAGTGCATACATTCAGAACGCAGTAAGGCGGTTTTTCAGCTCAGAACCTTTGCTTATCTACTCGCTAGGAAGGATCTCTAGGACAAATAGTGTTTTAAAACCAACCTAACATCCAGGTACTGAGTTAATCTTCTAACTGGTTGTAATCGTCTGCCACTTCATATGCACCATATTGGATTGCCAACAGGAAGAGAATGCTGCCTATGACTTAAGGACGATGAGAGATTGGAGCACATTCTATTCTTGGCCAGACAAAGACTAACACATTTAAAATTATCCATATTCGAACCTCTTAGAATTAGGAGTCTGGCGAACTACTTTTAATATTTATTAAGGAAGTTAGAGGTAACTTGGGCTTCTAGGTTCCGTCAATTTTAGTACATATGATTTATATCTAAGTACTCGTTATTTTGAGTATCGTTTTCAGTTTCTGTAATTAAAGTACGTAGATTGTATCTAAAAGCATACTAAATACTCCTGCATATATGTGTTTATCTATTAAAGTAATTGGTAAATCTGTTTTGACGGAAAACTTCTTAAGCCGACAGGGAAGCGAAATTAAATTGTCTACCATTCGTCTCAGCCAATTACAAGAAAATTAGCCTGCAGCCAAGCAATCACACACATGCGCTAGGTAAAGTTGCAACGTCATTAGTACAGGGTAAGAGTAATCGTAAGAAGCGAGAAGAACAGTTACTAACTGTATGTACGTGCATAAATGGAAATTGCCTTGAAGGTTTTAATTAAATTTTGTCAGCAAAAGGTGACGTGTGAAAAAAAATGTTTATTTAAAGCAGCTGCAAAAGGACACACATTGTCTTTAACACCTCGTTAACCTTTCAGGTTTCGGCCTAGAATTCATAACCAATTTTGCCTCGATGTAGACAATGTCTCCTCAAGAGGGCGAAAAGGGGACGGAAAGACGTGAATGCACAGAGCTTGAGGTGCATGTAGACAGGAACGGAACGGATAATGTGATAGCAATCAAATCCTCTTAAGCGCAGGCCTAGTATCCTCAGAGATGTGGATTAAAATCTAGTAACACACGGCATAATAGGTATATATACAAACATACTATTATGATATGTATGAAGGTAACACTTATCAACGCCCTTTAGCAGCAACGCAGGTGGCGCGTTTGTGGAAGAATCGACAACAATGTATCGAGAAGAAACTAGCCAGCTCACACTCGACGAAGATTATGTAGAGAAGAGTAACAATAAGCCGACCAATAAACCAAACAGGCGGCAAAGAACTGGTACAACGAGATTCTGAAAATTTCAGGATTTCAAAAAATTCAGAAAGATTCCAAAAACATCAGAAACGCTCTGAAAAAATTCAGATACGATCACGAAAATTCAGAAAGTTTCCGAGAAAAATTGAGAAAGTTGCCGAAAAATTCAAAATGTCCGAAAATTCAAAATGCCCGAAAAATTCAAAATGTCCGAAAATTCAGTTTCCGAAGGTTTCAGAAAACTTCTCTAAAATTCAAAAACTTTCAGAAAAAATTCAGTTTCCGAAGAATTCAGAAAATTTACGTTAAATTCCGATAAATTCAGTTTCCGAAAAATCCAGAAAGTTTCCGAGAAATTCAGTTTCTGATGAATTCAAAAAGTTTTCGAAAAATTCAGAAAAATTCCGAAAATTCAAAAAGTTTCTGAAAAATGCAGTTTCCGAAAAATTCATCCTCCCGAAAAAAAGAAGAAAATTACCGAAAAATTCAGAAAGTTCTCGAAAAATTCAGAAAGTTCTCGAAAAATTCAGAAAGTTCTCGAAAATTTCAGAATGTTTCCGAAAACTTCGGAAAGTTACCAAACAATTAAGAAAGTTTCCGAAAACTTCAGAATGTTTCCGAAAAATTCAGAAAGTTTCCGAAAATTTCATAGTTTCCAACAATTTCAAAGTTTCCGAAAATTTTAAAGTTTCCGAAAATTTCAAAATTTCCGCAATTTCAGTTTCCGAAACGTCATAAAGCTTCCGAAAAATTCAGAAATTTTCCCAAGCATTTAGAAGTTTCCAAAAAAAAGTAAAATAACAGAATAGTTTTAAAAAAGACGAAAAATTCAGAAAAGTGGCGAAACAATACAGAATAATATCTTTTGAACATCAAAACAAACCTCAAAAAGGCGTAGAAGAATCAACATCATTTTAGTTTCGCATGCATTGAACCTAAGCCGACTTCGTTGAAGCTTAAATATACATATGTTTATATAGATATGTATGTACTAAATAAATAACTTTTCTAACGAAAATATTAAATATGTATCGAATTTAAATTATTCTGCCATTTAACAGAATCTGGCGAATTCTAAAAGTTTATGTCTATGTAGTGTGGATAAATGTCGTAGGGTCAGAAAAGGTTCGAAAACTAATCGAGGATCCGCCACTGTCTTAGTTCAATTCATAAGAAGAATTTAAAACATTTCCAGCGATTTGTTAATGCAATAAACACAAACGCTCACTTTGGAAAATTTAAACATTTCCAATGCGTATCATTAGAAGGAATTTCGGATTTGAGTGCCGCCTGGTGTCCAGATCAAAAACTGTATGGCCTTCCAGCCATCGCCAGTGCAGCCACTGTCGTTAATATTTTTATTTATAACTGTCATGCAGGTAGCCAGACAACGTTGTTGCACTATTTAATAATCGCCTAACTCAGCCCACCTGTGCTACAATCGTACTGCTGACAACGGCTTGGCTTTCGCATTGCAATTTTAATTAAATCACTATTTGTAATTGTCTCCTTGGCGTTGTTGTCATTTTTACTGCCACTCAAGCCAGGGTTAATAGCAAAAGCAATTCGTGAGTACAAATTCAATTAAATAAATAGCCGCTACTACATACATATGTACATACGAGTATGGCAATAGCGAAGCATAAATGAACAACAAAAACAAAAAGTGCGTAGTTGGCGGCGCCGCAAAACAAACATAAATCAATTTGCTGCTGCAACACAAAAACCGTCCTATGCCCATTTCATTTTAGCCTCCACTTCTGCACTCGATTTTTTTTTTTTTGGCCTATCGCTCTGTTCGATTGCAGATCCCGCCAGCGTTTGCACACTTGACCCGTTGTATTTGTACGCAGGGCGGCATTTTTGCTGCTGTGCCTACTTGGATTTTGATGTGTAATACCGCAGCAGCATGAATTGGAATTTTCACAAATAATCCAAAATACCTGCGAATTTGCCGCATTTGAAGTTTTATTATTTGACAATGCCAACAAGCAAGTATTGGTGGACAGCAGAAAGGGATAGCGGCAAAATGAGTCAATGTACTACGAAAACATTGCATACCAAACAATTACCCAACTAAGTTGCGCATATATTTGATTCAGAACTAATCGCGAAATGCAATTTAGTAGAATGGGAATGAATACGACAACAACTAACTAAAATAGGCAAAGGGGCGTAGGCATCCGCAAATTGCGATTAATGTTTGCCTTTTATTGTAAATATTGCGCAAATGACACAAAAACAACAATTATGCAGGGATATTAAAATTACGCATCGCTTGCATTTTTTTTTCAATGAGAGTGTTAATTGCAAAATGCAGTGAATTGGCCATAAATCTCGCGATCCATGATTGTAAAATACATTTAAGCCAAAAAATATAAATTTTTTATAAAATTTTTGCAAAATGTGTATTATTGAATAAATTCGGAGTATGTAGAAAGTGAAATACTCTTTTGAAAATATATAAATACATTAACGAAAATGTGCATGCATATTTATGTGCATAAAGGGTGAACACACCAAAACTGCGACACTTTGGGAAACTTAGAACTAACCCAAAAATATTTCAATATTTTGAAATTCAAATACTATGAGTAGACCATGACCCTAGTTTCACTTTTGAGAAATTTCATTTGAATTTGATTTATAGTTTAGTCGAAAATGGCAACCCAGTTAGAAGTGAGACAAATTATTTTGCACGAGTTTTTAAAAAATCCGGCTTTAAGTGCTCGTAACATTGTTAAAAATATTAAATTGCACCACTCGACAGTTTCTACGGTTTTGAATCAATACAAAGAACGTCTGGCAGTTACTAAAAAATCTGGGTGCAGAGGTGAGCATGGCCAAAGTAAAGCGGCAAGCTTCACTGAAAAGTTTTAAAGCTCAAACAGCGCCAGATCGAGACGAAAAGCAGAATAATACAGCGAAATCACGCTGCCGGAAGTTGTATGAATCCCAAATTACAAAATACAAATGCATTGTTATGGACGACGAAACCTACAGCTTTGAAAATTTCAAATATATTGCTGGTCAAGATTTTTATACTGCTGCAAGTCGTCAAAATGCTCCTGAAAGCTGTAAGTTGAAAATTAATCCAAGTTTCGGAAAAAAATTATGGTGGCCTTAAAAGCAGCCCTTTTATCACATCCGCGACAATGAACGCTCAAGTTGATCGGGATGAGTGCCTTAAAAAGCGGCTGCTGCCGTTTATTAACAGACATGGTAGTAGACCACTGTTCTGGCCGGACCTGGCAAGTTGCCACTATGCCAAGGACACATTGCAGTGGTACAATGCAAATAAAATCCATTTTGTACCTCGCGACTGCAATCCACCCAATAGCCCAGAGCTTCGACCTATTGAGGAACATTGGTCGATCGTGAAAGGAATATTGAAGAAGACAGGTGAACTGGTAAAAAATATTGAAGATTTCAAAACAAAGCACGGTACTTTGGCAAAACCTCGTACCTATTTCAAAACACTCTGAAATCATTTTTAATAACTTTTTGCTCTGAATATTGAAGATTAAGTACTTTTTAGTTAATCTTCTTATAAATAAAAAAAAAATTTCGTTAAATGTATGTACATATCCATATCACTTTAGAATGGCTTGACCGATTTAACTCTTTCTTCTTTTGTTGTATTTATACTTACAAGAAGGTTTTTATGAAAAAAATTACTCGCCAGGTGACGCTGGAGTCGAGTTGTTACCAAAAGTCGTATTTATGGTCCGATTTAATTCATATTTGAAATATGCATTGTTAACGTGACGAGAATTAAACTTGCAAAAAATTTACCCACCAGGTGGCGCTGGAGGCGAGTTACTACTAAATTACGCATTTTACTTAAGTCCGATTTGGTTCATATTTAAAATATATGTTTAGAGAACGACCGAACCTCGATTTTTAAGGCCGAACCGAACCGAATCGAACTTCGGCCAATTTCGGCCGAAGCCGAACCGAACATTTGGCATTTTTAAAAATGTAATATTATTTTTGATAAAAAAGAAAAAAATTGACATACTTTAGTTTCAATCACATAAATTTCAGAAAGTATCATACTT
>JAPVRG010228961.1:3411-20726 GCA_029783565.1 Rhagoletis cerasi | reverse complement strand
ATAGCATTCATTAACAGCTTCCATTTGATACCCATATTGTACAAACACATCCTAGGGTTACCCGGGTCCACGTTTTGGCCTATATCTCGAGACCCTGGTATCCGATTCTTAATATTTCAAAACACAAACCATCTACTGATTAGTCCGAACAAAGCCTAAATATTTGGTTTGGATAGGTGAGCCCGTTCTGGAGTTATAGCGTCAGGAAGGAAAACCCGACTTATTTTTATATTATAGAGATGTTTGAAATAGGAAAAACACCCCTGTTTACCATATAACGGTAAGTTTCAGAATTGTGAAAAAACGATGTTTAATACGTGCGCCGGGTATTTAATGTTCGGTTTCACCCGAACTTAGACTTCTTTACTTGTTTTAAATGCTTTTCAAAAACACTTCATATGAGGTGGTGTACGGCGAGCTTTTTTTATTTCGCCTGTAAGGCGATACGCTCTAATGTACATACATACATATAGGTATACAACAAATAGGAAAAGTAAACTTAAGTCGATATCAATTATTTTTTAGTTTTGTGTGTTTTTTGGAGTATTTTTATATTCGGTTTTTTTCGGTAAACCGAAAAGATCAGTTTTTTCATCCAGTTTTTTCAACGGTTTAAAACCTGAATAATAAACCGCGATTGATCAAAAATATATATTTAAATAAAAATAATAATTGAACCGTTAAAACTGGATTTCTATTTTTCCGAGCAAATTTAATCGTTATTTTGTGATTCTCATTTTTTCGCTGAAGAAAGATTGACATTTTTGGATTTTTTCCATTGGTTTTTTTTTTATTTCTATGTTTTCGATCATATTATAACCATTATTTTCAGATTAAGATTAGAATAGATTAAAAACGCTTTCTTCATCATAACGGGTAAAAATGATCGAAAAAAAGAAAAGTCCAAAATAATGATTTTTTTTTCAAAAAATAAAAATCACAAAATAACGTTTAAATTTGACCCGAAAAATTAAAATCCAAATATAACGGTTATTCTATACATATATCTAAAACAAAAATCTAGTCAATGCTTATTTATGGTCCCTGGTAAAAATATACCGGGAATGGAAAATAATCACTTCTCTAAAAGTCATAAGGCACATGGGTTCCAATGTAAATTCCAATTTCAAGTTACTTGAAAGACATGGGGTTAAATTGGCAGAGAAAATATGTATTAAATGACATACCGAAATATGTAATTTCCTGGCTGGCTAGGTTGTGAAATAATCAGATGGCATTGAAATATGTTCAATAAAATTTTGTTATTCCAAAATTAAAGTTTTCATTTCATTTATTTGATTTCATTTATTAAGTCTATGATTTACAAATCTTACAGACTAGCTATACAAACTTCCATCTTAAGCGTAAATTAGATATAAATAAATATAGTTAGGAATACATCGATTCTATTAATGAACCAAAACGAGATATCGGAAGGGCGAAGTCCAGATGAAGGCTCCTCGAAATTCTATTAAATTCAATGAGAGCTCTTGAAATGGGGTCATAATTGTAATAATTAGCTTTATTTACTTTAATATGAAACGGGGAATTGTTATCGAATTTAGCGTAAAATTTAAAAATTTTTAAAAGGTAAATGTTAATATAAATATTTTATAAATAATCCCAAATTTATGATATAAAATCCCCTCTACCAAAAAATTTAAATTATATAACACCGCTGCGAATTTTTCCTAATTGGGCAACTGTCAAAAATCTGCTTTTAATAAAAAATATAAATTCAGCAGACTCTGTTTTTTACGATTGCTCAAAACAACGGCTTTTGTTTTTTCTTCCGCTAGCAGCTTCAACCTAACCTATATAAATGACACTGTGTGTCGGTGTAAGCAACGTGGGTAATTCCTTCTTTCCGTTCTTTTCTCTTCGGAATTCGATTATTATGTGCCAGAGCAAGAATGACAACGTCTAGACGCCTAAGAGTTTTTAGACTGATGTCTTGAATTTTCGAGTGACTAAACCTGGTGTTACTCCTACTTGTCAGTGCATTTTATCTAACGATACTTCAGCCTGCCTACATGTAGTTTTCTTTAAATGTATATTAGGAAAAGGTTGAGAAAAGTATTAAGGCCTGCAATCGGTGCCTTTGGTTTAAGATCCCATTTTCCCCAACAGCTGGCTTGTATGCATACGTCGCAGCAATGTTTTCATGATAAGTCTCTAGAATTTGACTTCCTACGCTAGGGTCAGTGTTATATCATTTAGATATCAAGCTCTTACGACTCACTAAGGGAGTTATGACGGTCGATCTGTCGTTCTTGCGTTCTTTTGCGCTTTTCTTAATTTCTCTTGTTTCTCTAAATGAGACTCAATCTCCTCTCCAAATAATATTTAACGTAGGCAGCTAATTTAATTAGAACACCAATCAATACACCAAGTATTCAATGAGGCTGCAAAACACAAGCACCATCTTCACACACAGCCCATACACCACACAATCATTACCAAAACATAATTACCAACGTATTAACCAGCAATTTCGCCAGAATACAAGTAAGTATAGCAACAACCCTAGCTATCTCAGGCTCAAAGTCCACCTCACAAATCTAAACAAAGACCCCAACCTCAACTACAAACTAAGGACACTAAGAGGAAAGCCGCTTATGACCGCTTACAACTGATGACTTACGCTTGACTTGGTCGGCTCTCAATGCCAATAGCAGAGAATGGTCGCCAAAAGCACAAACGGGAGCGTAGCACATAATCAATTGAATTAGAAGCCCCACCTGCATCTCTATGTATGTGCTTTAATACCATCTATATACCTATGTACATATGTGGCACATAAGTTGACACATGTAAACATACATGTGTGTAAACTTCAATCAGTCATCTCATGAGTACCTTCACTCCTTAACCAACACGTACACACTCATACACAAATGCACAGCCCACACACAAATGCACAGCCCACACACAAATGCACAAACCAATAAAGAGGTTAAGTGAGCTGGCTATTCACCTTTGGCCAAGTTAATTAATTACGGTAGCCATGTGTATTGTTGTTAGCGTGGAACACAATTACCAATATATTGAATACTAATTTGATTGTCCTTTAGTTGTTGTGTAATGGTAATGTAAATCCTTTCCGCAGCACAATTTTCTACAACCCTGCTAGAAAGAGATGCAAAAGAAGCAACCAAGCGGCTTTGTCTCTCGAAAGGTGACGATGACACTCGTAAGGCTATTACCGCCGGGAGTTTGCGCGGGCAAGGCCCATCCTACTTTTGTGTCGATGAAACGAAGACAAGGGTTAGGTAAGGTTAATCTTGCCGGCGTTGAGCCGCACAGATACCGGTAGGTCCTTAGCGTTGCCAGTTGGAGCCCGGTTTTACGCGTTAAACTATTCATCACAAAGGATGTCAACGCTTTCTGCAAATTTCAGCTCTGCTTTTGAGTTGTCCTCTAACTTCTCGAATTGGTAGGCTCCCAAGCATTTTAGTGGTGTTTTTGACAGTGCAGGACATCGGCAGAGAAGATGCTCCAAAGACCAGAAGCAAGTCAAGCATGGACCGACGAGTCAAAGTTTAACGTGGGTACCTGCCTGGAAGGCCTATCCGCTCGGTGCTCGAAAGCACACGGATGAAATTAATGCGTTAATCACCGCCCCGTGATGCAACCATTCTGTCGGTACCAATTGGCAGTGTTCACAATTCACCTCCTTGGTCGGGTTCGAGGCCTACCTAAACCTCTGCCGTACTCTGGGTCCGGCACCCGGTTGCAATGCAACACTTCATTGAGTCGACAAGCAAACTCTACCCGCATTTGGGTTTTAAACCACAGCCACTACGATACTACCCGAAGGGCCAAAGGAACAGGCCAGAGCAAATATGGGATGCTCTGGTGGTCCCTGTTCCTCCGTGGTACCAGATTGAGTACTCTGGTCAGACTGTGAAGCCGAAACTTCTGCAGGTTGAGCAAATACCACTCCGGACTGGCGACCGTTGACTAGGGTACCTCGGGGTTGGCACACCCGTGATTCAATGAGCTACGGGAATTGATCGGACAAAATCAACCCCCGCAACTCACGAATCCCCCTGAGGGGTCAAGCATGGACAGTGACAACATCCCATGCTGTAGCCATGGATATTGGAGAGACAGGTTCTCCACAAGAGAAACGACTGGCGTGCTTCATTGAACTCGGCCAAAGTCGCTGCTGCACTCTAGTGGGGTAGTATCCCCACTTAACAAAGGGGCGATCTGTCACTCTTTCTCAGTTTTGCAGTCTTGGCTTTCGGCGTGTTGTTTATGTCGTAATGTGGCGCTTCTCGTCAGGTCAGTCTCTGAATACACTGTGTGATCTTAAAAGAGAGTACTTAAACTTAGCCACAAATTGGGCTGCTCCTTGCTTGAGGAAGCTCGTCCCAATATACGGTGCCTAATGCCCAGCTTACTCCGATTGGCATGTTCTCTTACAGAGTCAAATACTTGGGCGTGATCCGGGAGAGGAGACTATCCTGGAGGCTAAATATTGAGAAAATAGTAAAAAGGGCATAAGTTTCACTAAACTGCTTTTAAGGCAATTTAGCTAAGAGATGGGGCCTCTCTAAAAATATAATCTACTAGCTGCATGAAACCATAATCTAGCCAATTAGTTTGTGTGGGATCACTGTCTTGTGAAATCCAGCAAAAAAAGTCTACATTGGTCAGGAAGCTATAGCGCGCGCAAAAGGTTGCTGTTTTTAATCAGCAGGGCGCCCGGACCAGTCATACTTTAGCTTTTAACAATATATTTGACGCTGTGTCCGCAGAAATTTCACCATCTCATACTAAATCACAGTGGGTTCCCCTTTAACCTCGCGTTTGCGCACACGCCCATCTTTGGAAACTTCGGCCTCTTACCTAAAGAAACTTAACGGTGCATTACGATACTGGACCCGAATTGATCCTTGTCCGTGAAGTGAGTGAGAGGGAGGAAGCCTCTTGGGCAGAAGGCCGATAAACATATTCACAAATGAATCGAAGTTGAGTAGAAGAGTTGGCTGAGTTGTTTCCCGTCAGGCATTCTCCGTGACCCTTAAGTTTAAGCGCTCAACATACTACAGCGGGTTTCAAGCACAGGTGGCCGCGAAAAAAAGGCAGCTGACAAGCTATATTTTTACTAGCGTAATACCAATTAGAGGAAAAATATTTATTCTGATAGCCAAGCGGAAATCAGTGCTTTAGGATCGCTTGTTGTCTAAACGAGACTGGTCAGGCAATACCTGACCTTTCTTTAGGCTGTTTAGAAATACTTCCAAATTAGGCTGATTTGGGCACAAGGGCAAAACGAAAATGCATGTACATAGTTGCAAGACTGATGAATTTGCAAGGCAGGGCAGCCCGATCCCCTATGACCACTCAAAGCAAAGCAAAGGAGCTCAAATAATTTCCTATGAAGTGGCATCAAAATGTTCTATGAAAACTATTTCTGAGTGTGCCCCTCAAGGGGTTGCTCCTAACCAAGGCTTTGGTGACAATTCAAAACAATAGTTGTTGTTGTAACTGCATTTAAATTCTCCAAAGAATTTTTGAGGAATGATGCGGGAGTGACAATCCCTGGCCAGCTATGAATCTGGGTCGTTCCGCTTACGTAGACCCGACTGGCGCAGGACCGAAAAACCCATGGTAGAATATACCCGTTATATGACGCTGGAGTCGAGATAGTTGTAAAAATCCTATTTATGGTCCAAATTACTTTAAAATTGTTACTACTAAAAATAAGATCTACAGAATTGTCGAAATTTTTCTAACAATGAAACTTTTAGTATTTTAAGGACAACACATCACGCCAGTTGTTTCGTTTCTGTTCAAACTGACGCCAATTGCGGTACTCGCCATTGCCAACGCGCAAAGGCCCGTAACTCTTTCGCAGAATCTTTCTCTCGAAAACTCAAAGAGCCGCTTCATCAGATGTTTTCATTGTCCATGCCTCTGCGCCATACACCAGCACAGGCAAGATGAGTGACTTATAGAATGTGATTTTTGTACGACGAGAGAGGACTTTACTTCTCAATTGCCTACTCAGTCCAAAGTAGCACTTGTTGGCAAGAGTGATTCTCCGTTGGATTTCAAGGCTGACATTATTATTGGCGTTAATGCTGGTTCCCAAATAAACGAAGTTCTCTACTGTTTCGAAATTATAACTGTCAACAGTGACGTGGGTGCCGAGGCGCGAATGCGCTGACTGATTGTTTGATGACAGGAGATAGTTCGTCTTGTCTTCGTTTACCACCAGACCCATTCGCTTTGCTTCCTTATCCAACTTGGAAGAGGCAGAACACACATCGCGTTTTTTGATACCGATGATGTCGATGTCATCAGCATACGCCAGCAATTGCACGCTCTTATAGTAAATTGTTCCAGAGCGGTTAAGTTCTGCAGCTCTTAGTATCTTATCTTATCAGGCGACAGGAAATCGCCCTGTCTGAAACCTCGTTTGGTATCAAACGGCTCGGAGAGGTCCTTCCCAATGCTGACAGAGCTGGTGGTATTGCTCAACGTCATTTTACCCGTATTAGTTTCGCGGGGATACCAAATTCAGAAATCGCGGCGTATAGGCAACTCCTTTTCGTGCTGTCGAAAGCGGCTTTGAAGTCGACAAATAGATGGTGAGCGTCGATCCTCTTTTCTCGGAGTTTATTCCCTTGTTTTAAAAAAATGTGGAGTTTCACAAGAAACTTGGTGAGAATGCTACAAAGTTACCCATAATAATAGACTACCTGTTGAGTAACAGTAAGAATACTTTTCTTGCGCTTCTTAAACAAAAGGCAGATTTTTCAAGACATTTTTAAATGTAAATCCCACTGATGGATTAAGAAACTGAAAATGAAAAGCAGAAAGAAATTTGTACCTAACAAAAGGCAAGAAGTAGCAAGTAGCCTGGAAGTGGCAACGAACGTGCGCCCATTGGGTATACAGCAAAGATATTGTGCAAGAAACCGCAGAGCAATGCAATTGGCAGCCATGAGATGAGAAACAATCAACCACAAAAAGACAGCAAAGAAAAATTGTGCTGTTATACGAGTATATAAATTTGTAGAAAGTATTGTTACATATTTTTTGAAGGCATCAACGTTGTAACAGATATTTCTCATGGGCTCTTTTGCCAGCCTGCCTGCCTGCCATTTGCATTGTCTTGTTCCATTGACTGTTTACAATTAACAGCGGCTATCATTAGCAGAGACACTAGTAAAGGCATGAAAAGACTAAAGGACACAATTCGACCTAACCATCCACAACCTTTTTCATTCAATAACACAAATTGTTGGCTTTTTATTATGAAAAATATCCTCTGCTACCATACAGTAACCTCCTCGCTACTGTAAATCCTTTTGTTTAATTTCAAATGGATTTGCAGCATTGCTGCTCGTCAGGATAGTATTAAAAAAAGTGAGTAAATTCTTGTGCAGAGTGTGGATGAAATGAAATGAAATGAAAGAAGGAAGCATCACAAGAAGCCAGGTGTGAAGGGTAGGAAGTATGCTCGCACTCGTACTCGCACCGCAACAGTTAATGAGCTGTGCTGCATGCCGCATGATCAATAATGAGACAGCTAAGGCGCTCATTATAGCCGCAGTGCTCCTGAGCATGCTCTCTGCTCATGATTAATATGACAATATTTCCAGCAGTTCCTCGCCGAAAGATTCAATAAATTGCTCGTCCATGAAATGTGGGCAGTGGGTTATCCAACTACGTGTAATTCCTTGTCAGTTGCATTCATTGTTTTGACCTGATTTAGATGTCTATGGCTGCAAGCGACATACTTAGCCCCCCTCTACACCATCTTCTCCTCCACCACCTTCTGCTACAGACATAGGTAGGTCACAGCAATTATTTTCGCTTTGCCTTGCCAGCAAAAGTTCATTGTTAATTGGCAACACTAGACAGCTAAGGTAATGAAAAGCACAGCAAGTGCGCGCTTAAATCAATGCTCCTCTTTACATAAGCAGCAACAACAATTACTACAACAACAGCGTTTTTCTGTGAGATGTGGCAAGTGGTAGCGAAGACAAAGGGCTAGCGCTAATGAGGCGATGTTGCGCTATGGTGAAAGTTAAAGCAGCGAGGACAAACAGACAGACGGACAACAATATATTGTTTGTGGCAGAAGTGTGTCACAGCATTATGACGTTGAAGCTTTGATGGGTAGCTGAGCAGGTGAATAGATAGCTGCCTTGTTTAAAGCTGCCTTTGGTGTCAAATAAAGAGATGACGAAGTTATCTGTAAATGTCTGATACCAAACAATGTATAGGCATGTACTTTTACAGGCATATTTTTATGTGTATGTATTTACTCTCTTACAGCCGCCATTTTATTGTAATTATTTTAATAATTCATTTTATTTAATTAGTTGCACAGCTCATTAGCATCTGTTGAGTTGTCAAGTTGACAGCTTGGGATTTGTTTGTTTACTGATTTTGTTTTGCTATATTAATTAATTGCAATCGTTTGCATAAGGTTACAATTGCCGATGAAAAGATCAAAAAGCTACCATTAGCATTTAGGCATTGATGTGAAATAAATAGATTATCTACAAAGTAAATGGTGTGTAGCATGAACATTAGGGCGGTCCAAAAATATACAAGGAAACCCATTTTTTTGGAATTTTTTTTTTGCTGCCACCCCTAGAAATATAGAGAGTAGAAAATAAGGAGACCCGTATTTTTATTTTGAAATCGGTTAATATTTAAACGTGCCACCGCAAAGTGGGATTTCGGCGGACAAAATTATATTGGTGAAGGTAACATTTTGTCGTTTTTTATACTTTTAACTAATACTACACCCCTTGGGTGACCCGGTTTTACAAGATCTGGCAGCAAATATAATTTCAAGTTTGAAAACTATGCCAATAAAGTCATGGGTCTAAATACCTACATAAAAAAATGTTAAAATACATACTTGTTTCAAGTGACAGAACTCTGAAACGAACATCACCATAACAGAACATTTAATGTTTATCATAAGAGTATGCATAAATATTTAATTTGAAAAAACTAGTATTTTTTCGGCGCATTTCTTAATTCAATGGACTACATATTTTTTTCTGCTCCGACCGATTTGTTGTGATATAGCACTAATTACTTCTATAATAGTTAAGATTAATACGTAATCTATTCCAGCTGCAATTATCTGCAATTCTTTTTGTAAAGAGTGATTTAACTAACAAACCTATTTTTATTCGAAAATAGTGCAAGCTTTAGAAATCATAAATAATGGAGTTAGTTAACTTTTAAACAACACGGTGAAGTACAAAAGAGTAAGTTATTATTTTTTACTACATATTTTGTTATCTGTTTCGCAAAGTAACACCGAATTCAGCAAGTGTGGCAAATTTCAACATTCCTAATTCACAGTTAGCGAAAATTGCAATTGCAAGTAATCGTTCATCGAAAACCTTAAAAATAAATATCCAAACCTTACAGAAAGAGGTCTTGAGATAATTTTTACTGGAGTAAGTAAATCTTTTTTGCCTACTTTCAACAGAAAGTGGCATGCTGCATCGAGAGTGAAAAATATTTTTTTTTCAAGAACGAGGACTGGTTAAATGGAAATGAAAAAAATGAAGTGGATGATGAAGTGTGGACTATTTGTATTAATTATGAAATAAATGGTTGAAAATAGTTAAAGTGTACTTTATTTGAGGCATTTCGCCTAAAAACAAAATTTTTCTGTTTTTAACCTTACCCACCGCGAGGCACCATTTTTATACACATACATATATAGAGTAATCAAAAAAAGGGGGTCTCATCCGAGGCTTTGCTCCGAAGAAATATATAGAGTTTCTGCTTTCCATTTTTGTATAATTTAGCTTGCACAAGTATGCAGTTTGTATCATATGAGGACTTTTCTTTACCTTTTAATAGCTTTTTTAAGTTTTTTGAGGTTAGGCTTTTATGGGAGGTGTGCGTAAAAATAAACCGATTACAGCCATTTTAAGGGTGTTCGCTTATATTATCATTATAAATATATGGCGAAAATTTCGGAGTCGTGCATCATCGCTGCGCTTTTAATTACATCTTCAAGCTTTTGAAATTAGGTTTGTATGGGAGGTATGCGTTCAAGTGAATCGATTTTGCTAATTTTTTGTATGTTTACTTACTCCATTATTGTGAATATATGGACGAAATTTCGGATTCGTTCAGTCATCGGTGCCTTTTGAATGACATTTTTAAGGCGTTTTTGAGGTTAGGTTTGTATGGGAGGTATGCTTTAAAATAAACCGATCACACCCATTTTTCGTTTTTTTCTTGATGTATGTCCTTAGAGGTTACGTACGAAAAATTAAGGCCCTACGCCTGCTCCTTCTAATTTTCTCCAAACAATGTGGGTGCGCCGGGGCTTTGAAGTTTCCCATAAATATTTTATATGGGGGAAATGCATCTTTTCGTAGAGTTGCTACAAAATCTGTGAAAATTAATATTTTTTGATCGAATCAAAATATCACCCTTCAAAAATCTTCTAACAATAGAACTATAATGCAAATTTAACTCGAAAATGTTGCTAACTTTTTCTCAAATAGTGCGTGATGTGGTTACGAACACATAGAATAACAAATTTTCGTAAACAAAACATGAGCTTATTGGTTATAAAAAAGTAGTCATTAAAATTTTAAAGCTAAATATGCATCATAATTTAATTGGTTGAAGATTTCTGAAGGGCAATATCTGTATTCGATCAAATAATTTTTTTAACGATTTTAAAGCGATTCTGCGAAAAAATTTATTTTCTCAAAGACTTGGCGGCACGGATAAATGTTAACCGATTTCAAAATAACAAAATACGGGTATCCTTATTTTCGATATTCTTCAGTTCTGGTGGTACAGTTGGGACTGGAAATTATCGATGTACGAAATCATCGAAATACTATCAACATCATTGTTGCGTATGCGCATTTTTATCAATATTTTATAGATATTTGTAGTTATCGATAACATTATTGTTATTGTTACGGAAAAAATTATCGATTTATATGTATGTACCAGCATGTTAGTCACTACACATATTTCCCATTATGAAGCTAATTATGAATAAAATTAATTTGTGATTTGATTCGTCGGACGAATAAAAAATAAATGTCATTTGTGATTTGATTTTTCGAGCAAATTAATTTGATTCGTGATTTTACAACTAAAAAATAGTTTTTTTATGTAACGCAAGCACGCTTTTTGAGAAAATATAATTAATTTTTTAGTTGTTTGATGAATCAAATCACAAATAAATTTTATTTTTTTGTCCGACGAATCAAATCACAAATCAATTTTATTACGACGAATCAGAAATAAAACTTATTTTTTTATTTGGTCGATGAATCAAATCACAAACCAAATAGATTTCTTAATTAATAGCGGATTTAAAATCAAAAAGGATTTTAAATTTTAAATCAAAAAGGATTTTAAATCACGCAATACTAAGATAGGTAAATTAGACGTTAGATAAATTAATCGTTGCATTAAAAGTAGTCGATGTATTTATAAATACAAATATCTTTTTATTTATCGATGTAATTTTCGGTCTCTTAATCGATATATTTATCGATAACATAATATAGGCAGTTATCGATTTTATGTTCAACATATTTATCGATGAAACCATGTATATTTGTATTCAGTGTCTGTTTATCGGAAGTAATCACCGTTGTTATCGATAATGATCACAATGGTTATTGATAATGATATACATACATTTGTAGATATGCAAGAAAGAGAAATGCCATCTCATTTTCACATCGTTTCTTTAACTAATTGATGTCTATTTGTATATGTATTTGTTCGCTTTTTGATATCAATATGATTTAGTTTTTCTTCCATTATTATTTAGTTACTTTTTTCAGTAATTAGTCAACTGGCTTCCCAAAACCATTACTTTCACTACCTTGCTCTCCACAATCAAAAAGAGTTTTTCCCCAGCCACAGCACAGCTGCTGGAGTTAAGAAATTAATAACTCTAAAAATCTAACGCGAAACGAACATTAATGCTCCCCGCTGATATTAGTACCCCGTCGCTCCCTGCTGCTTAATTTTCTGACGCCCATTTTTCAAATAAAATTTTTGATTCACGAAAAATTTTATCATTTTTCCAGCTATGCATCGCCTTTGCAGTGCAAACCACAACATTGCGGCTGTTGTGTTCGTCGTCATGTGATCGAAAGCGGTGTGTTGGTGTTGCTATTGGTGTGAATTCCAGCTGTGTTTTTGAGCCAACAAATCGCAGTCAGAAGACAGCTAACGGCTGCAGTCTCGTCAGCACCTCAGGTAGGCGGCGTCGCATGGCCACAACACAAAAATGCCAATATTGAATGCAGTGCAATGCTGCGCGCATACACACACATACACACATACTCGCTCCTGGAACAATGAATTCGTGTTTGTGCATCCATTTGCGCCAGCTGAGTATGCGCCCACATCCTTTTTCAAAATTTTTCTTTTTTGAATTTGCTGGTTTTGTTTTCTTTTAATACGATTTCCTATTTGCCATCAGCTTTACAATTTTCGTTCCCAGTGCCCATTATCTACAGCGCAGCTCAACTGCTCGCTCCCTTACTGACCTCTGACAATTAAAACTGACGTGTGCCCTTGCCGCATTGTGGTTTAAAGCGGTTTTTTTTCTTTTTGCTCTAGCCTTTTCAAAAACACTCATACAAACATGAATTTTTAGCAACAACAATGCGTAGTTTTATTTCTATTGTTTGTTGGTCATTTACTGAGAAATTAGAAACAACATTTCCTTTTGAATTGAGTTTAAGCCTCTTTGGTATAGGAAATTGTTATTTTTAAAATATTTGAAATTTATTCTACCTGCTCATATTTCTATGGAATTATCCATTTCGAGTTGAATTGTTGTCAAAATAAACAAAGAAAAGGCCGTTCAATTTGCTGTTTCAATTGATTTGGCAGTTTGTTGTTGGAATGAGCAATGAGCCGAGGGTGAGTTAGCAAAAATTTTAAATTTTATGAAAAACTGTACAACAAATGCTAAATCGATTATTGGATTAAAAGTGACTAAATATTTTTGCTTTGAGTATTTGGGTAATAGAATTTACTGTGAAAGCGCTTTTCACGCCGTTTTGTTTACTTTAACATATGTTTGCATATTTTTTATGGCACCCTGCAAATTATAATGCTAAAAATATCACCAGATTTAAGTAGATAACCTCTTTTTTTGATAGGAAAAAAAATAGGAAAGGTGCAAAGGCTCACATGCCTCGGCATATCGGGAGCAGTTAGTACTGCATCTCAGGAAGGGCTTAATATAATATTAAACTTGCAACCGCTGCATATTTTCATACATGGTACGGCCGCAAAGAGCGCTCTCAGGCTCAGAGAGGCCAATACGTGGAAGGCAACCGATTTCGGGCATGCAGCAGTACTGAATTAATTAAAGCCGACATAGAAGCCATAACTGATTACATTACGCCGGTTTGGGACTTCAATACTAGGGTACAGATTAGGTTCCCGACCAGAGAAGAATGGGATGTAGGACCGCCAGTAGCAGAGGGAGGTATATCCATCTACACTGATGGTTCAAAGGTGGAACAAGGAGCCGGAGCCGGTCTCTACTCGAAGCACCTGCAGATCAACGAGTCCTTTCGTCTTGCAGGGCGGCTAGTATTTTACTTAGTAGTAGGGTTCCAGAAGATAAAGCCACTATGTTTGTCGATAGTCAGGCAGCACTGAAGGCAATAGGATCTAACATAGTGAAATCGGGAATTGTATGGAAATGTGGCTCCACGCTGGCGTCACTTAGCCATAGCAACCTCACTCTATGCTGGGTCCCCGGATATAGTAATATCGAAGGGAATGAGTCGGCTGATGAGATGGCCAGATACGGATCTGAGATGCCAATAGAATCAGCAAATATCTCCGTACTACCAGCGTTTAGTGATCACGTTAGGAGAATTGATGAATGCACCGTGGCCGTGACTAATGACTTGTGGAACAAACGGGAAGACTGTGAGACCACAAGATTTATATGGGCCTGGCTTAGTAGAAGATAGACTAGGGACCTACTGGAACTCAATAAGTCTACAGTAAGAGTCCTCACAGGTGTCATATAAAGACACTGTGCTATAGCACCAATGCTCCATCGATGGCGAATACCAAATAAAACTCCCTGCAGAAGCTGCCGTGATGTGGATGAGGAAGAGTCAATTGACCACTTTCTGAGTCGATGTCCGCCTCAAGCCTACAGTCGAAGCGCCTCAAGTAATTGATTGAGATAGCGGAGTTGGAATTGTGGATCTCCTCGGCTTCATTAGGAACAGCAATTGGTTTAATAGATTGATGACTTGAGAGGGCTCAGCTACTCTCCCGGTTATGGGCACGTGTCTTCTTCTGACACACGATTGAAGAGGGCACTCACAATGGACAATTTTGTCTCCGAGTGGAGGTATGGAATATTCAATACACGCCCTCCTAACCTAACCTAGCGAAAAAAAAACTCTGATTCAAACTGTGAAGATGCGATCTTAGTGGTAGACTTCTTCCCTTCTTCAAAGCTGACAGAGAGCCGTTAGAAAGGTGCAATGGATGTGGTACACATAACTGCGCCACCTGTATGAATGTATAAGATGTAGATAAAGATGTGTGAGTGGCCAAAGTAAAGTATGGTTAGTGATGTCTGGCATTAGACATGCAACATCATAAAAGGAGTAGCAACTCAAGAAACCGTTATAAATTTCTAAAAGAAACAGACAAGTTGAAGTATCGACCTCAAACGAGCGTGGACTATAACTACTGCGTTAATTTATTTTTCTTTAAAACAGCATTTTTTTCAAAACCATTAGCCAAAGGATAAGAGCTTATTAAATCTCTGAAGTCCTCTATTTCAAGCAGGGTTGATTAAAGGAAGTTGCTGAATTCAAGAGGCGCAGAAGAACTGGTCCAACAAATATATGCGATCTGTCGGCATATTTTTATACTTGTTTTTTTTCGAAATTGTCAAAAATGGCCTTAAAAATCGTTATGCTTGGCATAAAATCGTCATTTAAAAAATATAAGCATTTTCGATTTTTTTTTGTTTTTGAAAGTCTAGCAAACATAACAAAAACATGCATACATTTTTGAGCAAATTTTCTTTAGCATATTTATTAGCGGTTCGATATTATGGCACAAAAAGTCATTTCATTTCAAATAATCTTGACCCAGATTTCTTCAATTTCCAAAAGGTTTCTGACTTTTGTTTTGTTCAAATTAAAAAATTCGTTCTATTTTTGCTGACGAGTCCGGTAAGCACATTAAATGCGAAACGAATTTGCATGAAAAAGTGTATGTAGAATCGACTCTTTTGATATTGGAAATAGTTTTCAAAAAAAAATTATGGAGAAACTTCATCAATATCGTCAAAATATGTCTTAAAGTCAAACAATTTTAATTCCCTAAACTCGAAACCAGGACTGCAAACCGGTCTTGAACCGAACCGGCCGCTTTTTTGGGGCTTCGGACCGAACCATTAACCGAACCGTTTTTACTTTCAAATGCCAAAACCGAACCGAAAACCACTCTAAAAAATAGTTCGGTTCGGTTCAAAATTAAAACCTCAAAGTCCCTCAGGAATCGGCTTACCAGTTTGGAAGCTAAGACACGATGTTTGGGGAGTATATTTTTGTGACCGAATATATGTATGCATATTTATAGAATGGTGTACTACAAGATTCTGTGTGAATGTTTGATCCTTATTTTCATTGAAAGCTGATCCTTTTTTTAGTAAAATTTGAAGTCATGACTCTAGTAAGTCATGAACTACAACGTTAGTGGACTATAACGGTATATTCGACTTTTTTACGACTATTTTTTACTATTTCATTTTGATTTCATTTACGATCTCTCTTTACAACCATAGTTAAACAAAACAATTAACTATAATTTTCAGCTAGGCAACTTTTTAATGTGGTTAATTACTACAAAGGGTCGTTAAAAGTCATTACCAAAATTGATTCTGCATAACCGGGCCATATGACACAGCCATTCACAAAATAAACGGATGTTTATATAAAAAGCACCGCAAAATACGAAGTCTGATAGTTTGCTTACAGTATCATTTGAGTTAAGACGCGATATGAAAACTATTTTACTTTGTGTGGTATCCACGCTCTTAGTGGCGGTTCAGGTACGTTGAAAAAAAAACGTCTGAAACTTAAAAATGTGTACATTTCATTAAAAACCATATCACTATACTCCCACAGGCGGAAAGCCCCTCCACCGATGCCGTCTCGAAGGAGATTCTTGACGTTTGCCGCAAAGATAATAATATCACTGAAAAGGAATTAACTCAATACAGATCTAAAACAGCTGACCTGTCTACGGTACCACAAAAGATCAAGTGTCTCCTGACATGTATACCTGAGAAATTCGGTTTCTATAAGAATGGTACGCTTGATGTAGCATTGGCAACTAAACATCTCGAAGCCCACATTCCCAAGAGTAAGCAGCAAAATGTGGAGTCTATAAGGAGAGCCGTACAGGAATGTAGCCTATTAAAAGGTGATGACATCTGTGATACGGGCGCACAAATAGCTTTGTGTATAAATAAAATTGAGATGGATGCAGTGAAATCAGTTCGAATTAAATAGTTTAAATAAGAAATAGTTATATAAAACATTTAATGTTATTCGCAAATAATTTTAATAAAACATGTGTATATATAAAGTTTTCATGAGTTTCCTGTAAAATTTATTGAATTTTTGTTGTTTAGCTGAAGGAAATAGTTCTGATGTGTACATAAAGTAAAGAATATGCACTATAAAATGGAAATGGAATGTGTAGATAATTATGACTCGCGAATGTGTTAGTTCTAAGCAGCATTTAGCCAAAAGTGTTCCCTTTTCTGGACGAGATCCATTTTCGCAAATGTCCTGCTTACTTTTGTTGTATAAATGTAGGTAGAATTGGAATTTTCAGTGCACATAATTTAGTATGCAGGTATTGCAAATGTATTCGTTTGGTCATAATTAAAAGGAAAAAATAGGAACTGCTTTAGAAATAAAATAAATGGGTTTGTTAATTTTCTACAAAATTCATAAAATTTAGTACTTTGAGACAAAAAAGTTTTGTAAGGGGTGGACGCCTTAGTGATAAACTCTTTATTATCTTCCAAAGTAGAAAGTTTTGGATTAAATCAGCAGAGTACCCTAAATTTATTCAAAATTACAACTCTCTAGTTAGGTAACACATTCCCATAGAATCGAAAAAGTTCAACGAAGATTCATTCGCTTCGCTCTCCAACCGCTTAATTTTGTAGAGCCTTTACCGTCTTACGGTTCCAGCTGTATGCTCATTGATTTGAAGTCACTTGCTTCCAGACGCACTATTCAGTCGGTACT
>JAPVRG010228953.1:1615-20232 GCA_029783565.1 Rhagoletis cerasi | reverse complement strand
CGCCTCGGTCGTGCGACTTAGCGCCGTTAGACTATTTCCTGTGGGGCTACGTCAAGTCTATGGTCTATGCCAACAAGCCAGCGACGATTGATGAACTTCGTACGAATATCGAACGTGAAATTGCAGCAGTATCGGTCGATTTATGCTTGATTGGGTTCAGCGTCTGGACTTTTGCCCGTGGTGGCCATGCAAAAGAAATCGAGTTTCATACATAATGGCATCAAATATACTTTCGCAGGAATAAAGAATTTCATTGATATCCGAAACCGTTTTTGTTTTATTTAAAAAAACTTTTGTAGCGTCCCTTTTTAAAACCCCTTTATTTGTGTATTTATTTTACACTTATGACATATGTATGCACTTCCTTTCAGCACCCAGACTACCAGACGCATCTACATACAAATTTATGATGAAAAAATTCTCGCATGCATGCCAAACGCTGATGTAAAACTTTACAGCAGAATCGACTGAATATTACGAATTTACACATAAACAAACATACATATACATATATAACGCATAACTGCATCCGCATCAAAGGACACAAAAATGGCACGCAATGGCTGTGAGGCCAATGGAGGCGTTGCCAGCGATGGTTGCGCTTATCCCGATGAGCTGATCATGGAGCAGGGTGTTACGTTCAATGTGCGGGTGAGTACTTTCTACTACATAGTAGTATTCAATTACATGGCATGTCATTGTAGTAAATATGTTCAGGCTTTCGGATTTCTTGCACTGTGCGCGCCACAAAGTCTTCCTGTCGCTGCGCGCCGTTCAGCAAGCGAGTAATCATAGTCGGACAATGACGTCCTGTCGGGTTGCTCGGAGTGAGTGTGGTCTTAACCGCTGCGGCATTTGCTTTATGCATTTCCTGCTTCCTTTTTCGCGCTGTACTATTGTACTTGCAATCATTTTTTGTATGCACAGAGTTCAATGCACGTTGGTTGTGCGCTTGATGGATGCCAGCGGTAGAGCAGGAATGCTGGAGTTGCATTGCTTTTCGAGTGGAAGTTGATGTTGGCGGTGCTGGAGCTTGACTTTGCCTTTTTCTTTTATTTTTTTTTAAGAGTCACTTCCTTCTTGCCAAGTATTTATCTTACTTCCGCTACTTCCGTTCGCTTCTACTCGCTCAAATGCACACGCGCGCATACAGCTGTTCTACAACCACTCATCAACGGCTTCTTCTGCCTGTAAGCTGTTGGCGGTTGTCGCTCTAATGCACACGCGCGCATACAGCTGTTCTACAACCACTCATCAACGGCTTCTTCTGCCTGTAAGCTGTTGGCGGTTGGCGTCTTCCAGTGCCAATGCCAATGTCGTCGCTACGCTAAAGCGCCCATTCATTTCCTCCACTTTTTTCTAGCTGCGCACTTTCATTCAAAAAAGCATTCAGCTCGACGCTCAAGTGCTCAACTACCTTTGCCGCTGCCAATGTTTTTATGATTTTTTCTTTTTATTTAATTTTAAACGCGTAGTAAAATGTTTCTTTTTTTAACGCATACGTACATATGTTAGCACATGCCTACTTATTGCCCACCTGCTTCTCAAGCTCTGCATATTCGATGCGTTTTGTCTTTACTGCGCGCCACCGCACCACATTGCCTTGCCACCTATTTTCATTTAGTTTAGTCTATTTTTGTGCCAGTACTCTTAACTGCAAGCCACTTGTACTGTCATTTGCTGCTTTTCACTAGTTTATTCCTGTCTGCCTTTTTTTCTTTTGCAGTACACCGGCTGCGTGGAGGTGAAAACTTCAATGAAATTGCTGAACTTTGAAACGAGAACCAAAGTTGCGCGGTAAGTAAAAAAAACGTATATATATACGTTTGTATTTGGGTTGTATGCAAAGTTGTGGGCCTTGCAGCCATAGAAATTTGCGGTTAGTCGAGTAGTTGGGGTGTGGAGGAGTTTTCACATTTCTTTTGGGTTGAATACCAGACCAGCTTAGGTAGTAGTGGGATTTGGTGGGTTTAGATTTGTATTTTACGGTTACTGAACAAGTCGTGTTGGGTGAGCGGCGAGTTTTTGTGGCTTTGAAGTAGTCGGTGAGTTGCGTAAAATGATATGACAAGTCGGATATCAGTGACAAATACGGTTTGAAAGTTGAAAGAAGTGGCAAAATTAAATCGGACGCACAGATAGATTTCACTGCTTTATTTGTGTTTGGGCAAATAATGCAAATTACTGTTGAACTTCTTTATTTGCACCGAGTATTTCAGAAATTTAAAAATCCAGGATCGGAGTTCAACTATGAACATACATACAATTAATTCGAAGCTACACACTACCAGTCACTAACGCCATTTTCCTAAAACTAGCGTGTAGAACGTCCTCTTCCGGTTTATTGATTTGGAGGATGCAGTTTTGTCCACCACCTTCTACATCTACTTAACTGGGCCTATAACCGTTTAAGCGGATTTGGCCGAAGTTCAACACAGCACGAAAATATGATCTTATCACAGAGTGTATCTTCCAGTTCGTTACCTTGAAGTAGTGTCCTGGCACCCAAACAAGTTCAAGCTCATTCCATCTTGTAACGGAGTTCAGCACCAACTTACATTCCTGGACTAACTTTGAAGAGTTGCGAGCGGTTTCCAGGGCCTTTAGAGCAGCTTGGTTGTCACTGCATATTCTGATTTTATGTCCGCGCCACCTTTCACCATGAAGTGAATCCACCTTATGATGGTTTCGTCCACACCATGTCTTCTGGTCGCAGAGCACATAGAGTCAAAAGTAGCGTTGTCAAACGCCCGATCAATATCAGCGAAGACTCCCATTGTGTACTCACCAGCTTCCAGCCGCACCTCGATCTTTGTTATAATGTCATGTAGAGTCGATTCACAGGACCGCATTGGCCTGATTGGACTGCAGCTTTTTGTCAGCGCATAGTCGTTATTTCCTGGTTTGGGAATGAAGACTATCCTAACTTTTCTCCAAAGGGTGGGAACGTGGCTAAATGCCAGACAGACCCTAAATACCCATATTAGAGCCCCTATAAGCCTGTCTCTCCCACACTTTAGCATTTTCGGGTACACACCATCTGGGCCCGGTGACTTAAAGTCGTCAAAAGAGGCTAAGGAAAACCTCACTGACTCCTCAGTCACCAGCTGTGATGTTATGCACCAGTTTAGTCTGGTGGCTCTTCCCGACGCGCTATCCTCCACCATATCTCTGCCTGCGTCATGAATTATCCTGCTACCCAGAAAATAAGTTTCTAGGCGAGTTTTGTATGTATCTAGTATCGACGTGGTATAAATTCCATCAGATTTTCTGAAAGAATCAAGCCTAACCGTCATGTCCTGTTGAAGTATCTTATACAGCCGGGCAGACTCTTTCATGTTGTCGATATCATTGCAGAAGTCTTTATAAGAGCTTAATTTTGACATGCCAATTTGCCTCTTATATTCCTTCTGCACGTTATGATATTCAGACCAGTCGTCCTCTTTTAGGGTTTTAAAGCCCTATCCAGAAGCATTTTCGCCTTCGTTATAAATGGAATGCAGTTCCGTTCCACAATCCCGAGGGAAGTCATCGCCGATAGGTCTCGACGCGTTTTTACAGCCATGCTAAACTGTAGTCGTCCTGAAGTTTTATTATGTTGACGCAGTTAAACGCAGCCTTTAGAAAACAAGCTTCCGCCGCTACTGTGACATCTAACGCAGCGGGTTGCTGTCATTAATGAGTGTCACAATCAAGTGCCTCTTGGCAATCTCACTGGCCGACGCCGCTGTGGCCAGATTTTTCGCCGTGCCGTCTGGCGTTAGGCGTCGCAGTCTTGCTATTGGCGTCTTTGTATCAATTTCCGGGGAGTTATATTTCTTAAATCCGGTTTGCGAACTTCGGATCTG
The DNA here is from genome assembly GCA_029783565.1 of Rhagoletis cerasi. NCBI lineage: Eukaryota > Metazoa > Arthropoda > Insecta > Diptera > Tephritidae > Rhagoletis > Rhagoletis cerasi. Next base: position 16,384 of record JAPVRG010228953.1, on the reverse strand, counting down.
CGGCTATATAATGTTTTATCGCCTCGTTTTGGGATCACCCCCTTTCAATTTCCTCCGTAGAGCAAACCAATATTTCAGCATAATCCTTCCTCACATGTAACTTATTGGTAGTCTATCGAGAGCGTGCTTTTGCCTTCAATCCCCTGCCGAATCTTTGAGGACTTCAAACCCTGCATTTTGATAGTATTGTTTGACAGTAGGAATACAACTTCTATGAACTGCTCCCTTTATAGCAGGGATTTAGCCACCGGCGCCACAGCTTGAAAAGGTTTTGTGGAAACCGGTGGTAGTAGGCACTACTCCCATCGTCGTTTGAGCGGATATCCCAGCCCGCGTTTCTTCGTTTTCCACATACTTGTGTATGGTTGGGCGGCATCTTCCCCTAACGGCTTATACCTGCCTTCAGGTACCTCAAAGCAATGACCGATATGCATATGTTTACAGACTAATGTTTTATTAGATGCGAATAACTTAACAAAACACTTGAAAACAATGTTTCTGGGAACCTGTTTGAAAGTGTAGACCCCTTTGAGTCACTTCACAGCAGGGTCGGATATCGACATAGAAAGTGGTCATTTGATTCCCTCAGTTTCATCGCGGCAGTTTTTGCAAGGAGGGTTCCTGGGCATTTGCCGACCTTTTCCTGTTTAAAAGCGGCTATAATGACCTTTAGACCTCACGTTACCACGACAGTCGGTTCTACGTAACCGTAACGACCCAGATTCATATCTGGCCAAGGACTGGCACTCCAGCATCATTCCCCAAAGAGTACATGACGTCCCATAAGATGACACCCAGTGCGGAACCTCGTGGTACGTCCGCTGTGACGGGAAACTTTTCGCTGTCAAATTCAGTGTCATACAGAAGGGTTCTGCTTGGAAAATAGTCGGTCGATTATGGGGGCATGTATATATGTATCCATGTGGGTTTATTATTCAAGAGTCTGGGTTAAAAGATGATCCGTGATCGCAAGAGCTTCACTGTGCAAATGTCCGGGTCCGAAGGCACAACATTCGGGTTGTTTACGGTTGAATCATGAACCCGTGGTCCTAAGTTTAGATTGACCTCCATCGCCCGTTGATTTCGTAGGGGGGAAGTGGAACCTTAAATTTTTAAACTAAACTTTTCCGCACGCAAAAGATTGGCAGAATTTGTTTAATTTTATATACATACATGTTATTAATAAATATCGAAATGTTAAATTTCTAACGTTCAGTGAATGCATCAATCGTGTCTGCGAGGCCGCTGGTCTCAAATCCGTTGGTAAACGTCGCGTGGACAAGAAAATCCTGCACTTCATCTCTGATCGGCCGCACATGCAGAATGCCGGCACAAATGTCATCATTAACGTGTCGAGTCGTGCGCTGGATTTGGTGAACGCGGAGACGGGTCAACGTATAGCCAGTCACAATATGCCACACATTTCTTTTGCCTCCGGCGGGGATTCGGTAAGTTTTCTATGTACATAAATCGAAAGCACAAGGAACGCAGACAACATTTTTTCTACTTAAATTTAATTTCGTGCTTTCTACTTACAGGACACTTTGGATTTTCTGGCATACATCGCCAAGAATGAGGACGAGTGGCGTGCTTGCTACGTGCTCGAGTGCATTGGCGGACAGAGTGAAGACTTAATATTGACAATCGGCAAAGCATTTATGCTGCGCTTCAATGCAATCAAACATTTAAAGTGAGTAGAAAACATTGAATATTTAAAGTGAAGTTGGAGGAAATAGGAATGCAATAATTCCCACTTATATGCGCCACGCTTATAGGAATTCTTCGTTAACAGGGAAAGAATTCTTTTGATACCAAAATGAAATATCTTATTTCGGTAAAATGCATCAGAAGGTTTGCATTTTAGGCTACGCATATAAGCGGGAACTACTGTAACTCCGCATGTAGCACTTCGGGTGCCTATTATATCTATTATTTCCACAGAAATCAAGCTGTTCTAAATATTAACACACCTGTGGAGAATAGCAAAGACTACTACAATGATTTGCCCGACAAATTGCCGCCAGATTTGTTGAGTGAAAACGATTTGCCGCCAGAGTTGCAAAAGCAATTGTTGCTACAACATCAGCAGCAACAACAACAGCTCAAACAACAACAACAACAACATCAGCAGCAGCAAACCCAGCAGTCACAATTACCTCAACACAAAATCGGACAGCTGAATTTGAAAAAACCACGTGATCGTCTCAGCAGTAATCTAATTGATTTAAATAGTCCACCACCCGATCAAACAACGACCAAAATGAGCCTCAGCAACTTCGATCCAATGGCCGATACAGAGGGCGCATGTGCGTTGCCGCAAGCGCCCGTGCGCGATGTTTTCGATATGCGTGAGTATACCCTACCCATTATAAAAAAATATACATATCTACATATATCGCAAGCTGGAGTTGTAGCAGCACATTTAACTAAGTAATTTTTTTTTTCCACCAGAACCCTTTTCGCTCTCCGTTGAAGTGCAGCGTTCACAACTCAACACCGAATTGTGGTTTCATGCTGGCATTAGTCGCCAGATTGCAGAGAGTATGCTTAAGAATGATGGTGATTTTTTGGTACGTGAATCTCAGGGTAAACATGGTCAGTATGTACTCACTGGTTTAGAGGTTAAAACACCCAAGCATTTACTGCTTATCGATCCGGAAGGTGTAGTGCGTACTAAGGATCGCATTTTCGATAGCATCAGCCACTTAATTAACTATCATTGGGCTAACTCATTGCCGATTATATCCGAAGATTCGGAATTAGTATTACGTAATCCGGTGTTGCGGCAATCAGCAGGGCAAAAACAGCAGCAGCAACAGGAACAGCGAAACAACAGGAACAGCGACAGCAGCAACAAGCAGTGCATTCGGTAGTTGCCACCAGCGCTAGTAGTTCGACGCATCATCACCATCATCACACACCGCCACAACAACAGCAGCAACATCAGCATACACACCATGCGCGACCGGTGGTGAATTCTTGATGAGCCTTGGGAAAACTGCCGCCGGCGCATGGAAGGAATTGATAAAGAATTGAGATTTTTTTAATACATATATAAAGTATTTCGCAATTAAGTAGTTATAATGCAGTATGTGCACTTAGTGATGCAGCTGTGAACCAGTTAAGGTAAACGTGTTTCTTTGTATAGGCGTGTTTTATTATATGTATGTATGTATAGAAAAGTTAGTTTTCCAAAATCCTAAAAAAAATATTTTTGAACTGTATTAATGAGTTAAGAATTGTATACACGCTTTATGCCTTTCTAATTCTTTCACGAAATTTTATTCAATCTACCTTAGGCTTTTAATTAAATGTTTAATTTTTATTTCATTTAACAGTCATTTTGTACAGTATAATTAAAAATTTGAGTATAAATAGTATGTACATAAATCTATTTCAGTTTTGCATTTTGTTTTCTCTTGTCTTCAAATTTGCGGTTTTCAACAGAATTATTTTCGATTCGCTACCCCTTTATTTTCTCAAATTAGTACATATGCCAATTAAAAAGGTATACTGGAAATTCATTCCGAAATACATAAATACGTACATATGTACAGTGGCTCACAGCCAAAATGGTACACTCCAAAAAATTATCATTTTGTTAATATTCAAAAAAGTTTTTCATGTTAAATAGTTTTTTTTTGGTTTTTATAAAAATATGGTTCATAGCAAAAAAAAAGTCGCTTGGCAATTTTTATTGTTGACAGTGTCACGCATTTTCTTCCATACAAAGTATATTCGAAAACTATTTTAAATGGAAGGAAATACGTATGCAAGACTGTTCAAAAAAAAAATTGTCAAAAATCAGCGATAATTTTCGGCAACTTCAACTTTACACCTTTTTATATTAAAACTTAATGGGCATACCCCAAATATATCTAAAAAATCTAATCAAAAAGTTGGAAATTTTCATGAAAATGAAAGTACATTTTGTCGAATTTTCCTAGTTTTTGTGCAAAGTTTGGAATTTTTGTTTTTATGGGTTTTGTCGTGCCATGAACCATATTTAAAAAAAAATAATTAAAATTATTTTATATGAAAAACTGTGAATATTAACAAAATACATTTTTTGTGGTTGTATCACTTTGGCTGTGAGCCACTGTACATATGTACATTAGACTGGTTCAAAGAAATCTACTTATTTTCTCAAAATTCCTTTAGACAGCGATAAAAGCCCTTAAAATTAAGATATAGAGTTCGCTCATCGCGAATTTCTATTTTCATATAAAAAAAACAGAAATTTTTTTTTTTCCATTTTGAAATTTCATAACTAGTTTCAAAGTCAACGTATCGGAACGAACCAAGGCGAATTCATATAAGGTGGTGTTACCACAGACTCGGACTCGCTGGTTTGACATTGCACGAAAAAAAAGAAAAAAAATTACTCTTGTAAAACGTTTGATTTTCATGGCCTACTAAGGTAATTTATAAAACCTTTGTGTTCAATTTTTAATTAAACAGCAAATGTTTTTCATGAATTTGAATTTATGTACCTCAAGAATTCGCCTGCTATATTTAATGAGAAAAAATGCAATTAAATTTTTGAAAACACGTACACGATTTAACCGAGATTTTGTGAAAGAAATGTTAATGTTTGCTGCAATTAAAAAAAAAAGCACAGAAGTACACATGCACATATGTACATTAGACCATACCACCTTTCAAGCAAACAAAAAAAAAGTTCGACTTACACAAGCGCGTAAAGTATTTTTGCAAGGCAATTTAAAAAAAAATGTTTTTCGGGTGAACCTACATATGTATGTGTCGACTTTTTACCTTTTTCGGTGAAGCCTACATTTGGCAGTCAAATTTTTAGAAAAAGTTAAATATGTTTCGTCGGTAAAACTTTTTATAATAAAGTTGATGTAGATTCAAATATGGATTCAAATATCTATATATACATATGTATTTATTTAAAAAGACTTAATTTATATTTCCACAAAAATTACGCAATTTACAGAAGAAAAATATTTGAAGTAACAAAATTTTCTTTTTGATATACAAACAGCAAAAATCACTTAATTCAAAAATTTCATAATTACAAAGTTAAAAATGAACAAAGTGCAATAAAACTATGAACCCTACAGTTGACATATAGTTAGTTGCAGTTTTTTGACATAATTTTCAATGGTATATCTCTCAAGAAAGCGGCAACTAACTTTAGAATCGATTTTATTTCGACTATGAATATGCCCCATATGAAATAGGGAAACGAATTAAAAAATTCCAAATTATTCATGGATATCGCCGAAGGCTACAGAAATTCCAAACCCTTGCTTATACATATAAAATTGCATATTCAACCCATACAACTTAGGCTTTCAGCATATTGTCTTCCAATCATAGTATCGTAGGATATATATGTGTGCACATATAAGACCTTTTTGTAAAAAATATCTTGCGATCATTAGGCCCTGCATCTTTTCTACTTAATATCTCTTGCTAAATATATTTTAAATGGGTTCCATTTCGGAAAACTCTTTACAGCAGCACTGCAATGCAGAAAAACAAGTTAAGTCGGAATACACTCCAAAAAATTTCTACACATTTCTAAAGAAAAACTAAAGAAATTACTTTCCTTTTATCAGTATCTGACGTTTTGATTAACTTTCAATTTCTTTTTACTGAAAGTCGTGGGTTAACTGCCGAAAACCGGTCCTAAGAGGACTAGGGTGCCAATTCTTGTTCCGCGAAAAAGTTAAGTGAAAACATTTTTCACCAATTTACACAAAATTACGATTCTGTCTTCAAATGAAAATTAATTTACCTGTCAAAAAGTTTTCACTGTGAAAATTTTTTTCACAAGTTGTGTGGCAGTGAAATTGTGCATTTTGCTCAAAAACATAATCTTTTGATAACGAATATAATTATCTTTAATTCACAGTAATTTACCAGATAATTACTTGCTAGATATTTATGGATATTTTAGCGGCCGCTGTGGTCTAGTGGTAAGCAGTGCTCGCTTCCACTCCGTAGGTCTGGGTTCAAGCTATAGGTCCCTCCCCTTTGTGTGACATCAAGGCGCATGCCACAAATCGGAGGAGAAGCTCGGCCAAACACTTAGATATGTGTAAGCGCCAATCTATTATTATTATTATTATTAGATATTTATGGAAAAGTCTTTAAACACCGAGAATCGCTTAACATGATAAAATGAAATGTAAAAAATTTAAATTTTCACTAAATTTGAGTTTTTCATTTCCATGTGAAAATTTCATAGAACGCGAATCGGCCCCAGAACGTGCGTGAAAAAAATGGAGCAGATTTTAAAACAATCGCAGTAGTTGATTTTAAAATTTTCAAAAACCGGAGTAAATCTACTCCGATCGGAGTTAAGTCGGAACGCTGCTGTCCAGTAATTGGTTCTCACTGGTTACTGAACAGTATATGATTGACGCATGCACATGAGAAAATTTTTCAAATACTCGCGTATGCGTGAGTGGCGTCGTGAGCAGCGTTCGGACTACTGAAACTCCATTCAGGAGCAAATTACCCAAAAGATCGCAGTAAAAACAAAATTTTCGTTGTAGATTAGCTGCGATACGGTAAAACAACTTAATTTGCACACTTTTCTAAGAAAAAACTAACGAAATTACTGTATTGACTCTGAAGTTATTTTTCTCAGTAAATTTTTACTTAACTTTAAATTTTTTACTGAAAATCGAGAGGACCAGAACTTAAGTGAAAAAGCGGAGCAGGTTTAAAAAACCGTAGCGAATCTACTCCGATCGGAGTAAAGTCCGAACGCTGGTCGTGAGTCACGTGCGCATCTCTAATATATACATACATATCACGACCGGGTGTGTGGAAGTGTAATCGTTGTGTCATGTTTGTAACGGTGAAGCAACTATGATTGGGCGACAAGTGTGCAGAAATCCTTACTAACTTACATTCTACAAGAACTGTGACCATGCCAAACAAGGAATTTGCATATTTTATATAATAAAATTACATACATATATATGTATGTGTATAGTTTTAAGTAGCATAATGTAAAAAAAACCTAAATATCATAATCATACATGTGGACATATTTATAGGATATCATTCTTAGTATCTATATACTATACTAAATATGAACACATTTACGAAAAATGTATATACACGCATACTACATATTTTTAGACACGCTTATTTTACTTAGTATTCTAAAAGTTAAGTGATAGCGACCTATGCATATACCCACATACATACATAGTAGACGAACAAAACTTTAAGATACGTGTTTAAAAATTAGACTTGAATATCTTCATTTATGTAGAACTGTAAATTTTTATGTAATAAAACAGCACTTTTGTATTTGATAACAACCGCATTCGATTCGCCAACACAAAACGAGTGGCGAAACAAACTAAATTAATGAGGTAGAACTAAACTCGCCAACGTACAACGCTGCTAGCTAACTTTGTTGTTGCTTTCACATACAAATTTTTGGTTAAGCTAGCAGGGATGAACACAAGCAAGCAGATAAGTGGCGAATCGAAGGCGGCTAATAAAACCCAATATTTCTTGGTTTAGCAAAGCAATTTTTTTTGCTCAAATCGATTTGAATTTGGACTTGCCAAAAGCCAAGATTTATTGTCCATGAAAAAAACCTTGAAAAAAGCTTGCACCCATCGACTATACATACTTACATAATATTTATACATATTGATATAAGTGTCTAAGATTTAAGAAATGCAAAGAAAAGGAAAAGAAAATTATTCTCGTACAAGGCACTCAAATCCACAGCAGAAAAAAAACCGAAATCTATATATATGGTAATCTACATACATATATGCATAAGTTATTCCCTTAAGCGCGTAGAACTTGATAGCTTTCACCTCAAAAGTTTCCACATTTTTTGCAGTTTAAAGGAATGCAAATACATATTTTAATAAGGTCAACATTTTATAATCAAGGAGACCCTGCGCCTATGCTGACGACACCAAAAACAAAAAAATAGCACCCCTAAGTTTAAAATATTCCCCCCTATTCTGGTTGTCGTAAGTCGTTCGCATCGACAGTCGTTCGTTGAATTATGTCGTAAAGAAAAACATTAACGACAGATTTTAACACGTTTTCAATACTCTTCAATTTCGAAAGGATAATAGAAATTATAATTTTTAGTAAATTATGTCACTAGTTGCCTCATAACGCCAATGAAAATCTCAAATTTCGACGAACGACTGTCGTTCCGACAACCGGAATAGGGGTGATTACAGCGTGCGACAAAAACCAAAAATTTCAAAACACACGAAAAAATCAATATACTCACGAAACTAGGGGCCAAATATGCATATGTAGGTAAACTGTTTTTTTAAATGACTTTGAAATTTCTAGGTTAAAATTAATTAATAAAAATATTTGAAAAATTCAGTGCAATCTAGAATAACTATACGGGTACCCAAATGAATGCGCATGTTTTGTATAGTAAAAAAAGGTAAATATTTTTGGTTCACAACATCGAATAGAATTTAAACTAATAAAGTTAGAAGGACGAAATTCGAGGATGTGGCAGTGTAAATATTATTATTTAACACATTTTTTACTGGAAATTTCCAGGGACCGTAATCATTATGAGTTCTATCAAAAAATTGATATTTAATTATTATTTAATGATTTTAAAATTTGGAATCAATAATAATAATACTTTTCTGAGTTTTATTGTATCGCTCAGAAATAAAAATTATATGTCGATTTATAAATTTTTATCGAAAATAAAACTCATTTTTTGAATGTTATTTTAGCTCTCAGAAATGAAAATATAATAATAAAAATTGAAATTTGAGTTTTATATTTGTACTTATGTACATATATTAATTTTTCATTTATTTTTAATCAATGCATTAGTACAGTAAGATTAAGAAATCTTTTGTAGTACAACAGTAATTTATATATGAGACATTAGCATATAAATTTGTTATAATTTTTGAGTGCGTATGTTGCCGAGTGCATAGCAAAAAATATTTACTGCTAAAGGGTTTTAGAAAGGCGTTGTGGCGTTCTTCTTAGTGTTTCGATCTGCCAGAAAAAAAATTAAATTTAAAAATAAATTTTTATTTCTAAAATAACGCTCAAGAAATGAGTTTTATTTTCGATAAAAAAAAAAAAAAATCATTATTTTTAATTAAAAAAAAAAATAAAATTCAAAAAATAATGACCTTAACTAATCAAAAAAAAAAAATAAAACTTACAAAATAATCATTATCTCAGAGAGAAAAAAACCTCTCGAAAAATGAGTTTTATTTTTGATCAAAAAATATAACTCGATATATGATTATGTATTCTGAGCGATTGATAAAAATTAAAAATGTAATTATTAATTATAATTTTTATATATGTACATCGCTCAGAAATTTTTAAATCGTATCATATTCCTACAGGACATGAAAAACATGCACATATATATACTCGAAACTGTTCTACGATATTTGGAAGCTTTTGATTTTTTTCACTGAAATTTTCAAGGATATTCATGGATAAAGTGTTAAAAGGATATTTTAATTCGTCTTTATTCACCAAAAAATTTAATTTTATTTTATTCTAGAAGTTCTTCTTTCCTTCATTTAATACCCATATTCTACATTGCACTTAATTTTTAAGAAAATTTTTTGAATTAATCATAACCTCGATATGGATGACAAATTCGACTTCGACTTTTGTTGAACTATTTTTAACGGCCTAAATTGCTATATATGCCATTCCATTGTGACTAGGGGGACATTTGACTCCAGAATGTGATCAATTGTGAATTATAACTATGTCGTCGGAACTTATACAACAGTGAAGTATAGTTTTTAATATAGATAAATAACTAATGTATAAAATTCCGTTCGAAAAAATACCAAACAATTTATAACTTATTTGTTACTATTATTTGAATGAATGTGACTAGTGGGACATTGAAAATCCCTCTATTTTACTTAAATTTCAAGCGAAATTTTTTTTGTGTTGTAAGACACATACTATGCACTTTCGTTTTCATTAAAAATTAGGCTGATATAATCTTCATAGAAATATTTAAAAATATTTAAAATTGTGACTAGTGGGGCAGGTCCTTGTGACTGGTGTAAAGTAATTATGTATGAAATAAAAGTTTCCATAGACAACAATTACATCTTTTTATTTTTTTTAATGTTTTTACACAGATAAATGAAATGTAGTCATTTAGTAAGACGTTACTACTGAAATATGGATATTTAAGGCATTCAACATATTTTGTCGTTTTCCCTTTTTTAGATGGAATGTCCCATATAAAATATTTAAATTTAATTAAAATCGGACTATCCGTTTAAAAATATGAAATGTTTGTGACACTCATAGCAAATATTTTTAAGATATATAGATCGCACAATTTTCAAAATTTTTAAAAATCCCTTGGTGTCTGATAGTCTTTTATCCAGCACTGAATTTCACTAAATTAAAGGCCATGATATATTTTTTTTGCAAATATAATAAGTTAAATGCAGGGTACAATACAGTTTTTTTTATTAAAAACTCAAAAAAGTTCGATTTTCTTTGTCGATCGGTCGACTTTTAAAGTCGACCTGTACAGAGTCGATCGAAAAGCCGAAAGTCCACTTTCTACTAAAGTCGAACAACCTTAACCTTTGAAGTTTTAAAACCCCCTAAAAAAATTCTGATGTCAGAGAGAAAAACTAAAAACGCAGTTTTACTATATATATTTGACCCATAGTTTCGCGTGTGTATTGATAGTTTATTTCTAAAATTGACTGTCGCACGGTGTTATCCTAACGTGTTTAAAAAATTGTGAGAAATGTAAAGAAAAAAAACGTGATTTTTCTTCCACAATACTCCATTCATTATTTAACAAATCCATTAAACTTGAGAAAATCAAAATCCGTAAAGTATTTCATACAGTTTCAAGACTTTCGAGCTTGACGAGTTTTTTCAATTAAAAGGATTAACCCTTAAGCAGGGATCACACGATTTGTACATTTGTACAGATTTGTACATTTTGTCAGTTACAGAGTGGGGTTGTTGGGCATTTTTTTTATTGAGCTGAACTCATTCTCGATAAAAATTTCTGGACAGCACCACTCTATGACTGCGAAAAACTACAAATCTGTACAAATGTACGAGTCGTGTGATCCCTGCTTTATATTATTTAGTACAATTTCTCCAAATTGCCTTATTTACCCTGTAATTGCTTAGTACCTAAATGTGTATAAAACAAAGTTTTAATAAGAATTTTCTGGAAAAGAAAAAAAAATCGTCGGAATATCTTTGATAAATTTGTATGTATGTATGTATCTTTAACTTACAAAATAGTAGTGTATAAATAAATGCATACTAAGTACATATATACATCAAATACATATGTAAGCTAGAAATGCAAATAAAACCGTAAAAATTCTTAACCGTAATTTATTGCTTGGATATGCTCTCTCGTTGTACCGTGTATTAAGTTTCGGGGAAATTGAAGCCGATCTGAGAATCGTGGAGACAACACTTCAGAATTTAATCAATGTGACCTGATTTCAACTATCCACATAATCTCAAACGAGTTTAACGTCGAGGAATGTATCAGCACATGGTTGATGGAATAACATTATTTTCGGTGGTGGATACATCATCTCCTGGATATATCATCTCTAAACCGATAGCTCCAAAATGGCAAGTGAAGTTCGAGCATACGAAGAGAGAATATTGTATTATTTATGATTACGTTTTCGAAAATTACTCAGCAAATTTTTTAGGATTTTAATATTTATAATCGCTGAAATAGAGAGAGTTTTGTCTGGTGGCGTCATGTGACAAATTCTTACATATATCAAGAAATCAAAGTGCCCACAAACAAAAACTTTCAATCATATTGCTCGAAACTATCTGTCAAAATGGCATTTGGTAAGTAATTAGTGGTTTTCTGTGGAGTTGTTAGGAAATCCCTGATGGTCCTTTAAGGGCATTGCACGATTAGCACTCACATCAGCAGGCGGGACATCGCTGACAGTAAATTCTGTAGAAGCAGCACGAACGAAAACGAATATTGTATTTAATTTTTTTTATTTTATTTAAAAAATTTGTAGTTTATCTAAAATTTAAATACATAAGATACAACTTTTTATTTCATTTAAAAATTAGTGACATTTTTTATTTTATTTAAAATTTTTTTATTTTATTCAAAAATTTTTTATGAAACATGTTTTCCCGGAAAAAACCTTAACAGCCCAACCTAATATAAACGCACGCCGTTTGTATTGGCTTCTGTGCGTTTGCACTTGATTACACTGAGCAAAACGTCAACACAAAATCTTACGCAAAACAAAAGTTGGAAATTCAAAATTTTTGACAGAAATTTGACGGCATGCGTGGATATTTGGCTGGCCTGTAACTGCCGTAACTACATTAGAGCGCTAGCGTTGCGTTTTCTAACGCCAACGCGTGCCATACCCAAATAAACGCGGCGTCATTCTTGACGTTTTCTCATTTCCTCTTGTTTTTGTTCTTGTTTCCTCTTCCACTTTTCAGCACGTAACGCGCTGTCAAAATTGAAAATTTCATTTGCTCGGCGTTAGCGCTGCGTTATTATGAGATTCTTCATACAAATTGTATGGACATGAGAATTTTTGACAGTTCTGTGGCGCGCCAATTTAGGGACGGCAGTAAGGGGGAGTTCATAAATCACGTGATATATTTTTCTGCACTTTTCGACCCTCCTGCCCCATAGTCATTATGGCGATTTAGTGATCATTTGTCTTCCCCTCAAACGATCACGTGATTTATGAACACCCCTTATATTTTTCTGAAGTTTTTAGATATAATTTAATTTTATTTAAAACGAAAAAAAATTATATACAAATATTTTATTCCTTAGGTTATTGAGTAAGATTTATATAAAAAATGGTTCTTATTTTTTTTTTCGAAAAAGCAATTTATTATTAAGTATTTTTCTGTAATCTCCTTATTTATTAAGTAAAATTTAAATTTATATCTAAAATTTGTCATTTCTCTAAAGCGTTTTCTGTTTTTTATAATAGAAAAACGAAAATTTATTTCATCTATTTAACTAATAACAAATCAAAACTGAGCGATGCATCGATTTCCTTCTTGATCCACATCGCTTTCTTCAAAAGCCTCTCAAATCGATAATCAGCTGCGAAAAAAATTAAATGGCAAAGTGCTGCACTAACTTCTATTCCTACAAGTGTTATCGTATGGTTGATTTTTCTTAGCTACCATAATAATTATATTAAGATTTTTCTTTTTGATTTTATTGGAACAAGTTTGTACAATTGTTTGAAATTGGTTTTGTTTTGTTTTCATAGTGTAGAAAAACTCTTGTGTATCGATTCATCGATGTTTGTCCCTTGATGCTTTGATAAATTTTAATACAAATTTCGATATCGAAGCGAGGAAACTGACACCTCTACCTCAATTTAAAAAATAAAAAATTTTTCCATCACGTTGGCATAGAAAATTTTATTTTATTTTTTCAAAATAATAAAAAAAAAGTCATAGTAGGCTGCGAATTGTAGTTTCCTTGCAATAGCGGGAAATTTTGAAAAACTTTGCATTTAACGCAATTCGTTCAACTTTCGAAAATTGCGGGTATATAAAGGCGTACTTGAAGCGCATTTCCTCATTGCTCTCTTGAGTCGCGCGGGCTGCGCCTGTTTTCTCCTTCTTCATTTTTTTCTACTTGCTTTTTTATGAAATACATACATATGTATGAATGTTTTTTTTTTTCAAAATGCTGCTTTGAATTATTATCCAAAGAGTCCTTAATGAGGACACGTTTTCTACACACCACCTCCATGGCCAAATTTTACACTTGTTGCCATAATCAGGCCTTAAGAGTGGATTTGGTATTTTTTTAAATTCTTTTTATTTCATCAAATTTTTCTGCGCAAACGCTTAAGCCTCGGTTGAAAGTTGTGTACAGCTGTTTTAGAAAACTCCGCCTGACTTCAACCTTCAAATCCTTTATTCTATAATTTTGTATGTACATATGTAATTCAAAACTTTACCGGCCATCTTTTACACCTCTTTAGTAGGTAACCTAAAATGTTTCAATATTTGGTTTTTACTTCCTTTTTTTCAGAAAAGCTTTCTTCATTTGAAAACGTTTGACAAAAATCCAACATCAACCATCCATGTTCACTTATATCACTTTTATCTATGGAAAGTCGGAAGAATAAATTTGCCATTTCACGCTTATTTGTGTTCGTACTGAGCGAAGCCTTTCTTTCCTTGGGTCAATAGTTATGGCGTTTTCTTTTCTACCAAAAAATGGGCAATAAAAAGGCAGCATTTGCTGAAGAAAAGAAAACGCCATTAGAAAACCCCTACTGTAAAATTTTTTTCCTAGTATGTTTTAATTAATTTTTTTCTTAAGAACTTTTAGCGTAAACGCTTTATCAAAAAATTTTACAACGGAAAATTGGCAGATCCTTATTTCACTTCTGTTTTCCAAAATCCGTGAAATTAAATCAGGCATGTCTTACTTATTTTTGTTCGTACTAAGCACGGCGCCTTGTGGTGTAGTGGTAAGCAGTGCGCGCTTCCACCCCGCAGGCCTGGGTTCAAGCCCTGGTCAACGTCGCAAAAAAGTTTAGAGAAAAGGTTTTTTCTTAACAGCGGTCACCCCTCGGCAGGCAATGGCAAACCTCCGAGGGTACTTCTGCCATGAAAAAGCTTCTCACAAAAATACAATCGCCGTTCGGAGTCGGCATAAAACTGTAGGTCCCTCCCCTTTGTGTGACAACATCAAGGCGCACGCCACAAATCGGAGGAGAAGCTCGGCCAAACACTAACATATGTGTA
>JAPVRG010228947.1:3454-13509 GCA_029783565.1 Rhagoletis cerasi | reverse complement strand
ATGAAGCTGAAACGTCAAATATAAAGCTCAAAATCAGAAATTGATTTGCTTTTTTTGCAGCTCCAAAATGCTTCTTAAGAAGCTTGCTGTATAAACACTTTCATTTTAAAACAAGCATTGAGAGTTTAGGTTATATTACATTATAAATCTTAACTTGCTAAGAGGTGAACTATCGTTTTCCTTCGTAAAATATATCATCACTGCGGATCGGATACTTCTTGACAGGATTCTAAGTAGGAAAAGTCAATAATTTTTATAATGAATACAAAAAATAGCTCTCTGATTGGCATTGTTGCAATATAAGCGCACATTGTTGATATGTTTTTTCTTTTTGTGCAATTTTTTTTTTAAATTAAGGGTAGAAAATGCCTTGTTATATTATTTTCTTATTTTTATGTTCACAAAATTTCCCACTGGGTTTCCCTTCCACACAAATACATGTAAGTATTTATGCATACATTTGCTTTGAATTAAAGAAAATTCTTAGCGCTCACATGTCTACTACTAGCTTTACTCATTCGAAATTCCGAATGCATCATTTCCCTGCTCACGTGCTACGCATGCGTATGAGGTCATTTGCGTGCGCGAAACAAGTGCAGACACGACACAATGAAAAATATCAACATTAACAAAAAAAAAAAGAAATAGCTGAATTATACCTATAAGTATATGCAAATGCATACATACATATGAACATGTCTATTTCTCCATATATGTTAGACCGCAAAACAGAAAGCCGGTTGTGATCGCTTGGCATAAAATTAAGCTAAATTATTTTTTATTTGATATTTATGCAAAAATGTTTAACGCTGCTTGCTCTATTGAGATGTTCAACACGCTTGCCACACTTTGTTTAATCTTAATGGATTTCTTTCGTCAATTTCCTCAATATTTAGTTATGTTTAATTGAAATCGAAAAAAAATTTGGTTTAGCTGTCTACTTTTTGATACTTTTTCTTTCTATACAATATTAACTAATTTATGTGATTTTTATGCTTCAAAAAAAGATTGGAAATAAATTTTTTAATCAAATGGCTGCACGATTTCGTGTAAAACCTATTTCGCTGTCGAACTCGCGCACACAGACAGCGATTAATTATTACATGGTATTAAATAAAATGAAATGAAGCAAATTAAGTGAAAAACGGCAAAATTATCATCAATTATGCAAAAGTTAAAGAAACAAAATAAATAAAATCATTTAAGCGGCATGGTGCGCAACGCACCAGCTTTTTGCAGTCTCCGCGCAGAGCAAAGATATTGGTTGGCCATAGGCTACACTTGCTATTTATGCTGAATCGGCAGGTTTTGTTGCTTTGTTTACACTGGTTGTTATTGCAATTAGAAATACGATACACGACGCAAAATTATTAGCTCATAAATACACTTTATTGCGGCTTCATTGCTGCAATCACTTGAAATGAATTGTTTACACGGAGTTTAAAAGCAGTTTTTGATATTAGTTTTAATTAGAAATAGGTATGTGTGTGAAGTATGTACATTAGAGCGTCTCGCCTTACAGGCGAAATAAAAAAGTTCGCCGTACACCCCCTCATATGAAGTGTTTTTGAAAAGTATTTAAACAAATAATAAAAAATGTTGTTTGAACAACCCTAGTAGTCGCCCAATTACATTTTTCTTCATATCTTCGGCATTTATAGTCAGATTTTAAAGTGTGATACACCAATGTTTTTGTCTCGAGGAGGGGTGGTTTCCTACGGAAGTACATTGACCTCTTGTGCTCCATTGTGGTACTTACCCACCAGATCTCAGTTGCTACCACCCTAACGTACCGACCTAATGACAGTAAATTAAAGACCGTCAAAAACCATTAATCTTTTGCGAAAAAAATCCGACTATAAATGCCGAAGATACGAAGAAAAATGTAATTGGGCGACTACTAGGGTTATCCAAAAGAAAATGTTTTTATTATTTTTTCAAATTTATTTCAAAAGCACTTCATACGAACTTTTTTTTCAATACGGTCTAATGGTACATATATGCAGTAATATGTATGAATTACTGTTTACTTTCATCCTCTGATGTGATCGCTTAGTGAAAATACGAAAGACTTAAGTAGCGAACTTGATGAAAATTTGATAGTCGACTGTAGGAAAGGATATTTGTTTATGTAATTTTGTTTAGGAATACTATTGAGTAAATAAAAATTAATGAAAATAAGGTACAAAATATATATCATTAGAGGTATATAAGAGCTTTTTTATACCGAATAATTTTAGAAATGTGTGGTGAAACTTTTTTGCGATCATGCCTTTGTTTTTGGTGGGTCAATATACAGAAAACGGCTCCTGTTAATTTGGTATTACGATGATGTACTGAAAGGTTTTTAGTTATTAGGTTAATTATAAAATATTACTTCGATGTATTTTGTTGGTCAAGTTGCGAACATCTGAAGTAAATAAAATTGCAGCGAGCTCCGCAATCAGGCTTCAAGAGTGCGGCAGTTTAAATCCGTTGCAGTTTAGCAACAAGAGTATACTTAGGGAGCTTATGGAACGAAATATAAAAGGAAATTAATAATATTTTAATGGTTTGTGAGCTCTAGGCTGAGGGTAAATAAAACAACTAAATGTCTTATATTCCTTTTTGTTTATTTTTGTCTATATTTCGCCTTGTAATCTAAAGGCATCTTCAGGAAATTAATAATATATATTTATTTGACTTTAATATAGATCAGCAAATGGGGCTGCAGATGTAGCAAAGTCAAGGAAAACGATACGAATTACATCCACACCGATGGTTGCAAATAGATTCTCACTTCTTCGTCTTCTAGATTGGCGCTGTAACCACCTAATCTATTCTGGCCGAGACCAATAAAGCACGGCATTCGTTTTTTTTCCTGTGCCAACTGACTCCAAACTGTAAATGCCAAATGAAGCCAAGTCTTCTACACCTGGTATGTCCATCGCAGAAGAGGCCTTCCTCTTTCCTCTGTTACCAGCATCGCGATCCGCGTTGTATTTTTTTAGAGCGGAACCGCTTTATTTTAATCCATCCTGTAATCCGTCATATATTGAAGTCGGCTGAAATATTTAAGAACAAATAAAATAAAAATATAAATATATATACAATAAAATACAGAAATAATAAAAATATTTTCAAAAGAAAGGTCTATGGTCTAAACATGAAAAATTATTGACAAATCAAATTGACTCGAACACTCCACCAGTTTGTGATAGTAACTGTGATGCTCACACTAATTTCATTGTGTTCAAGGCAGAGCTTGCATTCTGACGTCGCGGTTCCACCAATTTGGTGCAAATGAAAGCGTAAGCGGTTGTGACCAGTACGACAGCCAGATGGTAACCTTATATCAATTCTATTTATCTCTTTCCTTTCCGTGGTAGCCATATGGCTCCCAAATTTATTACTGCGTTGCAGCTTTGATTGGAATCTACGGACTTAAAACTATAAATTTTTGAGAATATTTGTACTCAAACTCAAACTATTATTTTCTACGTCGAAAAAAATTCGGAAGGGGAAGGGTAATTAGGACTACCTTTCTATTAAAAGGCCTCCCAGTGGTTAATGCGTTCTGAGTATATCCACTCAGTAATTGTGGCCCTCGAAAAAGCCCAACTGAGTCTAAAAAATGGTGTCGGAACCAAAAGGAAATAACGAGCCTTTCCTCCTCAGTTAGTCGGCGAACTCCTTTTCTAGATAACTAACAAGTTTTCTAGCGCCTCGGCCTGAAAGCCTGTGGGCCACCTCCGAATCGTAGTCCTGTTAAAACAAATTTCTTTTAACATGGAGGTAGAAAATCCACAGCATTTTAACTTCAGTTTTGTACCAAAAAAATCTTTAAGTTACTTGTCTTTATGAAAAGTACCTCCAGGTATTTGCACTTTCAACTATTTCAAGTTCCAGAAAGAATTTTAGTGCCACGGTGGAACAGTTCCTTTGACGAGAGTAAAGCCAGCCTATGAAGTTCACTTAAATTTTACAACGGGCAGTTTTTTGTAGTAGTTTGGCCCACCAGACTACGAAGGCATAGGCAGCAGTTGGACGGAGTATCAAGTGTTACAGCAATTTTTATGATCTAGAGTTCATATCCCGTTTCCGACAAAGCAGTCTCATTTTTACTAGGAGTTTTGTACAGATTCCAACTCAGTCTCTTACCAAGATATTTGACTTCAGCAGAGCTTTCAGGCGCTGCCTCTCCAAGTGTGCCTGAAGTGAAGAGTACAAAAATAGCTTTTGAGGCTTTCGCTGGTACAAGTTTGATAAATATACGCAGGGCTACAGTCATAATATCTGATATACTACTGCAGAATTTTCTCGTAACACTAATTAGCCAACAGGTAATCTGTTTTACCTAAGGCACACTCCTGTACTATGCCTGAGAGTTTGCCTTCTTCTTCTTTCTTCTTTATTTCTAAACCGCACTAGAATAATAAGTTTAACTTGCGCAACGTAGTTGAAAAGTATCATCTAATCGTGGTTGCGCACATTTGGCATTGGAATCTACTGCAGCTTAGAAATAAGAGACTGGTGATTTTTTGTATTTTGACGTTTGAGCATGCACCCTTCATCTTTGATGAGACACCGAAGTAACCTGCCTCCAAAGAGATTCTTCCTTTGAACATCCTTCTATAGCTCTAATATTCACAAAACTGTTGCCAAGAACGATGTAATATCACGCTTTCGACGCGATTCACTCATCACCGATAGGTTTTTTGTATCAGTTTTCTCTAGATGGATCCATTGACAGTATTATAAAAAGACCCCTCAATGGTGTTAGAGACCCACAGGGCAACCTCCATAGGTTCGAAGGAACTTTCGATGTCATTAAGTAATTACTGTATGGTAGAGGGCGTCCTTTTCCCTTTGACATGAGCCAGCCGAGTATGGTGTAAGAAAGATAAAAATTCAACTCTTTTATGTACTCAAGACGATCTTAAGAATGACTGCAGTCGACCTAATAGGTCTATGTGATTTATGTGAGTTAGGCTATTGATTAACCGATTCACGAGCAAATAAGATGTATAGATTCCTTCCATTACACATCATAAATTCCTTAATATAACTAGCCCTAAAAAGATAGAACAAGACAACTCTGATGTCAACAATACTCCTCTGAATAAATGCTTGAAAATACATCACCGCCTGGAGATTTGGCCAGATATGCTAAAACTTCTCACTTTGGGTACCTATTACTGACTTTCAAATAATACTTCTAAGTACTTTATTCAAGTCCATGGTTTTCAAAAAACAAAACTCAATTGTAAATGTAAGAACCCCAACTCAATTATTTTTTTCGACAAATCCATTTTAATACCCAAATTTTCTCATGCAAATTATTAAAAAAAAGACTATAGAATAAACAATGTTATCAACACCAACAAAATTTAAATAAATAATACTATGCAGCCAATTAAATGTAACCGTACCTCACCACATGCCAAATATGTGTCTTGCTGTAAGAAAACAATGTGAATTTATGTGACTTAATGATTTGGTAAATCAATATCTGAAACCAGAAAGAGAAAAATAGAAAAAACCTAACCGCAAAAACCGCAGCATAGAACAACAGCAACAACAATGTAGGTAACAAATTAAGTGCACAATAGCAACAGCAACATATACAAGAAAATTTAAATGCCATAAAATGCAATGTAAGCAGCAAAGCGCACACAACACTTATGTATGTATGCACGTACATATATGCACAAAAATCTAAAAATACTCATACACACACAAACACATTGAATTACATTGAGCTTTTAATGCCCATACTTCTATTCTATGAGCGGTAATAGCTGGTATTTCATATTCAATTTACGTTCTACGTTATACTGGTCGCACTTAGCTTGCACTCACGTTCGTAAATACATACCTAAGTGCGCGTGCTTGTGTGCCTCGAGTTTACCAAAAATCTATACAAATTCAGTTGTGGCCCGCAACTAATGTCTCAAATATCACAACCATTCAAACGTCACTCCAAATAGCAGAAAGAATTTTTACACTCATGTGACATATTCTGTCGATTATCATCATTGCCTGGTTATGGCACTGATTAGGCCCAAAGCTACAAAGTTGCTAGGTGCCTAGAGTTTACGGCATCGCCATCAAAAACTTAGCTCCTCGGTCAGCTCAATACCAAAGCCAGAAGCAGAGGTGATTTGATGATGTCTATAGGTTTTTGTTTTTTTTTCGACGTACGTACATATATTGTTGCTACTGCTACTACACGCTCGCTCGCTCGCTGCTTGCCATTGATGGTATTAGCTGATGGGCTGCTGTCGCACAAATGAACTTCCATAAAATTTTCAAATTTTTATTTCGATTTATTTTACGAACTAAATGTGGCAACAGGGAAACCCCTGCTTCTGTGATGTGGCTGTCGCTGTGTTGCCTCTGCAGTATACCGCTTAACCACAAAGGTGTCCAAGTAAGTAAAAAGGTACATAAGTAAGTAAGTGAAGTTGTAGAACCGTTGACAGACGAGTAGTTGACAGCGCGCATGGCAGCGGCATTCATCTGTTTACGCATGCGCATGCGCAAGCGAAATCACCTTAAACGCACAAATATCTGTCATACCTTTTCTATTTGCGCTTAGAGCCGTGCATCATTTGGCCGCATGGCAGGAGTTGAACGCTTGCGTTACATAGTTGGGCGCGTGTATGCCGAACGCGTTATATGTGTTGTGTTTGTATGTGCTGACTTGTCGCACGAGTGAATGAGTTGACAAAGGAGAGTCGGCGGCAAGTCGTCCAGCAGCACGTCAGCCTACAGCAGCTGCTTCTGCTGCTGCTATTGCTGAGTTAGTGAGTGTATTGAATTGATTACTTACAAAAATGGTGATAACGATGCCATTAATGCGCGCGCTTTCATATACGAAAAAAAAAAATTAAAATATAATCAGAAAGAGTAAAAATTAAATGAGGCAGAAAAAACATCAAATAAAAATTAAGAACTTCAATTCAGGAAAATTGTATGGTTCTACATCGACTTTTAATGCAGTTGTATGTGCGCGCAATACTTTCCGCATGCGCACAGACTTTCGCTGCACAGTGATAGATGACCATGAAATTAGCCAAATAAATGGTAAAGCTAGTGATGCAAAACTATGGTTTAAATTAGTGAAATGTAACTGTCTTAAAAGTTTGAAAAAGGAAGACGGAAGTTCGTTCCAAACACACATCATATTGTCACCCTGTATTCAACCAACGCCATGAGTCATGATATATTTTTATTCGAAATCACATTTCAGCAAACATCCCGAAAAGCACTTATACTCCTCAAAACAATACCAGAAATTAGAGATCTGTATAAGGGAGCAGCGTATCTTTGCGTAACGGAGCGAATTTTGTCTACAAAGTTTTTTTCATCACATACATACATAATTAATTGTTATCAAAAATGAATTTTTTTTAACATCTCTACCCCAGTGCCATTTATTTTATATTTAAGCTTTGATAAAGAAGTCCAAATTTTTTGGAAATTTGTATCGTATATCTTTATCGAAATTTCTTCGGGATTTTCTACGCCTTTTTCGGACTTCTTCTGATTTGTTGCGAGTTTTCGGTATTTTTTCCGAGTCACTTTCGGGTTTTCTACCAAATTTTCCGATTCGTGAAGTTTTGAGTGAGTTTTTTTAGCTCATCTGTAAGTTTAAGTTTCCACATTTCTCTTTGTGAACGTTTAATTAAATCAATAAAATATTGCCGCTCATTAAGCTCATTATAAATAGCAAAAGCACAATAAAATTAAAAAGATTACGATATTATGAGAGGGGCAGTAAGGCTTGTCCAAAATAGAAGAACAGATGACCCGCTAATTAGCCACCGTCTCTGCTTAAGCTCCCCTTTGAAACACAACCAGCGTATTTCAGGGACCGTAACGGTTATGATCTTTATAATAAAAATCATAATTTAACCGTCAAAATTTGATGTCTATTTTTTTCGATTAAAACATAATCGTTAATTTTTATTTTAATTTTTTCGATTAAAAAATAATCGTTATTTTGTGATTTTTATTTTTTCGATCAAAACATAATCGTTATTTTTGATTTTTATTTTTTTCGATTAAAAAATAATCGCTATTTTATGATTTTTATTTTTTCGATCAAATTTAATCGTTATTTTGTGATTTTTATTTTTTAGATCAAAACATAATCGCTAGTTTTTATTTTAAATTTTTCGATCAAATTTAATCGCTATTTTGTGATTTTTATTTTTTTCGATCAAAACATAATCGCTAACTTTTATTTGAATTTTTTCGATTAAAAAATAATCGTTATTTTATGATTTTTATTTTGTCGATCAAAGCATAATCGTTAATTTTTATTTTAATTTTTCCGATTTAAAAATAATCGTTATTTTATGATTTTTATTTTTTCGATCAAATTTAATCGTTATTTTGTGATTTTTATTTTTTCGATCAAAACAATCGTTATTTTTGATTTTTATTTTTTTGATTAAAAAATAATCATAATTCTTTGTTTTTATTTTTTCGATCATAAAAGATTTAAAGCGGTCATAAAAAAGCAGTTAAAAAATATATTAAAAATAAAAATCATAAAATAACGATTAAATTTGATCGAAAAAAAAATCATAAAATAACGATTATTTTTTAATCGAAAAAATAAAAATCATAAAATAACGATTATATTTTGATCGAAAAATAAAAATCATGATATTTAACGACTATTTTCCGTCCCTGGTATATTTTGGCGCAGTGCAAAAATAAGCTGCACCAAGTTTTAATTCATTATGCCAGTGGTCCAAAAGCGAGCCCTCACATAAACTCTTCAGTTTTAAATTTACCACCCCACCTGTTAGGGGTTTAGAGTAAGATCAATCAACATTTACCTTTTGGTACTAACAAAGGTTAGTTTGGTGTACAAGTTAAAAATGTTAAGCCCACAAGACAAAATATACTCGAAAATCTGATTCCCCCTTGCATTGAGCATACTTTCTGTTGCGCCAGGATTTATTCCTGCTTTATTTTATTTAAAACAGAAGTGGGATCGGCTTTCTCCGAACATATAACCGCCTCCCTCGAGCGCACAGCAGCAACTGTAGCACCATTCCAAGTGCCATCAGCAGTTTTTGTGAGGTCATTGAGATATGCAGTAAAGAACAAAGCCAATCTCTAGTACCTCCCACTAGCATATTTCTTCCACCCTGCATCCAACAAGAGGCGAATGGCTTCCGTAGATATAACTTCTATGGACCGTGGAAGTTGCTGCAGCAGTAGGAGGATTGCAGCTAGCCATAAAGTTTTATTTTTCCTGCCTACGAGCAGGAAAAACCAGACCTACACCACACCATTACTGTTCGGTCGTTGGCAGATAACTGCTTCCGAACTCATGCGAATGGGACTCGGATGGTCGAGCTCCTACGGTGATGAGACTTGCGTGATGATTGGGTCCCTTCAAAATTAATGATCCTGCCACAAGCGCGGATGGACTTCCACGCGTAAGAGAACTACTTGAAGTATATTCTGTAAATCCATCCATCACCAAGGGTACATCATAAGCCGCCTAACCCTAAAATTAGCTTTGCACAGATTAAATAAAGTTTATCTTGAGATTTAATTACTTTTTATGTATTTATGAATAGTTCAATGTGTATATATTCGTACATCCATATAAATTTGGAGTTTGAAGACTAATTTTTGATATTAAGTACTTATGCAGCTACAGAGCTGAAACTTTACGAATGCCTCATATACATATATACATTTAATAATGAAATTGTGGAATTTGTTTTGCATGAACATGTCTCGTTCGTCGGTGGGAGTGGAAAACGTATCTGCATTAAAATCCTTGCTGCAGCTGTAACAATTCGGATTTTGAACTAAAATTTTTAATTCTATTTATGTATCTTCAGAGTTGAAACTTCATGATATCCTCATTTGTACCTTTAAAAATGAATTAATGAAAGAAGAGTTCAAAAACGCAAATGTAAGGAACTGTGATCCTCTCTTCTCGAAATGTATTTTTGTCAAAGTACTACTTTATTTATTGACATATGAATGTGATGTACACTACACTTTTTTAACTAACTAAATATCTATTTGCACTCTTA
>JAPVRG010228928.1:0-11279 GCA_029783565.1 Rhagoletis cerasi | reverse complement strand
TTTGAGTACTAAAAAAATTAGTGTACTTATTCATGATCCATAACAATTAGTGCAAATGAGTACTTACACTAATTCCAAAAATGACTAAGAGTAATTTCTACCAAAACAAGAACACACTCAAAATATACTTACTCTTATTTGTGCCGGCAATTTTTGTCTCTATCAAGTATAGTCTACCAGCTGGATTTTACTAATTTGTTCGAGTGAGAGGTTGAAAATAATTTGAGTGAGTTTAAGTATTATTCAACCAATTACCCTAAAACATGAATAATTGCAGTTCCCTGATATAAATATGGAAATATACATTTATGTGCATACATACTGCTCGATCAAACTCATTTTTCTTTTCTGATTTGTGCTTCTTCCCGCTGAAGGCGAAGCTAATAACGAGCCTCGCATAAAATGGAATAAAAAATGTTAAGAAGGTTTATTAAAGAACTTTTTAATTTATTACTTCGCTTTTTTGCTTTTCAAATTGATGTAGTAGTTTTAAATATATTGGCGTTAGAAGATACAATTTGTCTATTTCTGAGGGTTTTTTGCTTATTGTCACGCCTCTATAAAAAACTTTTATTTAAAAGTAGCACGCGTTAGAGAGGGAGGTTCAAGAAATATTTTGCGAAAAACCAGAACGAAATCAGTTCAGTTTTAGCTGAGCTATGAGGTTACATACACATTTTGAGGTTTTATTTTATAAGATGTAGATATAGAGATATGTCCCAACCGAAAGGCTCAAGTAAATTGCAGACTTTCGCCAACTAAATATTTATTTCGTCATATCCAACTATGCTATTTGGTTACTATAACCAAATCTTAGTAATTATAAAAATAAAGAAGACTTTAACTGCTTTATAAATCGAAAATTCGTATGAAAATTTTACATTATAGAGCTCTTTAAATCTACTTTATTTTTTATGAATAAGGTCATTCGACTTTTTAAATTTGCTAGAATACGAGTATATAGTATGTATTGCGTCCTTAAACATATTGGCCTCAGATGATTGTAATGGACCATCACCACAAACCACAATTTTAAAGTAAGTTTGACACATGTAAAAGTCAAAACTGAGTGCAAATTAATGTAAAAATTGTATGAAGAAAAAGTGGGGTGGTCGAATGTCGAGCCCAGGGCGATATTAGTATCCATCAAGGTGCTTATCTATAGACTTTCATAACAAAGTTTGGATCATATTCAAACAACTTAGATAACTATTGGTGTATAAGTTCTTACGATAACAGTAATATATTTATTTCACTGACCGGACTCAGCCTGATCTTCGTTTCCTTCATCTCATTCCTCGAAAAAGGTCAGTTTGCGTTTTTTTTTTTCAAACAATTGCCCCTCTAGAGTCTGGGCGGGATATGATTTAAGAAATATCACATCTGTACCGTTTTAAGCTTCGTGGGATGGAAATGACCTAGCCAGCCACCGTAGTGCAATAAAATAACAGTGTTTTGGGATACGCGGGAAGAAGCTGCTGAAAGTTTTTAATGGGTTTCAATAAGCTTGGTAGAAATGTCTGATCAGCCTAAAGAACCAATAAAATCTATCAAGCATCGCAGGAAAGGGTTTGCCTAAGGGAACAGCAGTGAAGCATAAGAAATTCATTTTATTTGTACTTACACGCAATTCCTGGCCGCAACGTCCTTGTGTATTACACCGTGATTGTGCAGGTGTTCCATAGCCATTGCGAGTTGCGAAGACATGAGAACGGTCTGGATGGTGGTGACACTCCGCGCATATGCCGGCTCTTGCAAGAACAACTTTAGATTTCGTGTATTATTGCCCGCCGGGTAGAGCAGAAATGGTGTGGTGAAATCCTCGATAGTGACTCCCAAGACGGAGAGTACGTTGGGGTGGGCCGCGTCGTACATCATCATGCCTTCCTGTAGCAGCAGTGAAACTTGCATTTGACTAGCATGTTGGGCGACCGTTTTGACCAAGACCTCTTGGCAGTCGTTATATGTGCCTTTATAAATGCGGCCGTATGTGCCCTCCTGAACCAGACTCGATAGACGGACGCGACACTTTTGCACTGTTAGTTCGTTGAGACGTCGATTGAACTCCTCGGGTTCGTGTTCGTACTCTCTAAATGGGCGTGTGAGCGTCGCATATGTTGGCGTAATCACTGATGGGCACACGTAGATAGAGTTGTGTGCAGTTGACGATATGGTCGGCAGGCGTTGGAAACTGGATGTCTTTATGAGATGCACACCATGATTTTGACGCTTCGTTGGGCCCTTGGCGCAATAGGCAATAACGATAAGTGTGGTGACCAGCAACAGGGCTAAAATGCCACCCACAATTAGTGTGGTGACGCCACTAGTCGGTGGTGCCAGAGTCTCTTTCAACATTGGGTCGAAGTCATGTAGCACAGTACCTGCGCCACTCTGCCGCCCACCAGCCAACAAATTTTCATCCATTGTATGTTGCCCGTCGCTACTGCTCACATGTCCACTCACAATATCCTCGCCCACCTTAACGACTTCGGTTTCATGTGCGGCACTACTGCTGGCAGCGTCTTTCCGAATATCCTCAACCGGTTGGTTGATGTGCATATTGATGGTGCTGGCGCTACCATTACCACTACCACTGGTCCCACTGCCATGGCGGCCGTCATCCTGTGGGCCGGCAAGGCAAATTTTTTTCCTTCTGAACATCAGATCAGTGACATTATTCGTCTTTCGGTCCAGTATTATTTCGATGGCGATGGTGACCTCAACTTCAGCGTCGCGCGTGCCAGAACACTTCAGGCTGACAGCGAATGTCTGTGGTTCCAACGGAATTTCGCCGATGCGCGAAATATTCAACATTGGACGCGGCAGCACGAACGGCTCTGATGTAATAATGTTGACGCTGTATGGGAGCGGATGGTGGGCTAGACTTTGCCACGTGAACGAGATCTCGTTGACGTTCGCCGGCACGGGGACGGCAAAGTTGAGCGCATAATCGTTGACTTGGCCATCGCGCACATAGTACAGCTCAGCTGAGACACCTGCAAAAGAGAAGATAACGTCCGTCATTAAAATGTCCCGACAAATTCGAGTGAAGTTCAAAGTTGAGTGCATAAAGTAGAAGGCTGAAAAATAAAACAAAAATTGTGTATGGAGTACGATTACGAAACTCAATACGACAAAGGGCTTACTGTTGCTGCAACCTAAAAGGAGGAAAGGAGCGTGCTGTCCTTTCCTTGGACCATACTGATACTGACAGCACGATTAAGTGGTTGACGATTAATAAAAAGTGTCAAAATTCGCTGGATGGACGCTAGCTACACAAGGATATGCATTGGCATAAGTGTGTATGTATGTATGTACTTATAGATATGTAATAAAATCCGGAAATGAGATTTACATTTTTTGAGTGTTGCTCATAGTAGGGAGCTTCGTGCGAGACCCTAACTCAGATTGTATGCATCGCAAATATGTGCATATTCATGTATGTACGTATATGTATGAAGCTATGAACGTGGAAGTATACCGCATTAATTGGAAACATTGACACTTCGGTCAGAAAGAAATGGTTTCAAAACTTTGACTGCATTTCTGTACGCAGCTCAGATTTTACTTTGCCTTTATAGAGGGCTCTTGTTCAAGAACTCTTTTTGTAATTAATACTCGTAGTAATTCATTTGAATTATTTGCCACCGTTCTCTGCTCTGTAGCCACAGCATACACCACTTTAATATTGTGCAACTATAAATTTCTATACTGCTATCTGTTGTCTATGGATTTCTACACACACCATGCAAATTTGTACACACATATCGCACATAACTACGAATCTGGTTAACAGCTTGGCTAACACCAAAGCCAAAGCGTCATTCGTTGCAACCATTTTGTGGGATTTTGCATCAATGTTGATTGTGTAAAAGCGCATTTGCTTTTGACTCAGATTAGCAACGCGAACAACATGGCGCTAACCGGCAGACACTCTTCAGTGCCAATATATTGTTAACTCGATTTCAATTTGAGAAAATCCGCTTTTAACTGACCAACGCGACTACCAATGCCGGCATTCGATCGGCGGCTAACAAGCCAAAGACCGCCGTCGTGTTCTCCTGTGGCTCGTCTGCAACGTACCAATTGTCGATTTTAACAACCAGATGCGCCATTATAAGCCCCGGCCATTGCCGCCCACACCGATTGCTGTACATACCATCCATATATGTATATTTACTTTGCTCTTCTTTACATATACGCTGACAATTTCCGCCATGTACACAAGTTGGTGGCATACGCGCTTTGTTGCCGACATTTCAATGCACGCACACATATACAAATGTCTGAATGCTTGTTGGTTAGTGCGGCCATGTCAGTATTATCATGCTGACACTTTTGTGTTTTGGCTTACGTTTTTCTATTGTTTTGGCTGTTGATTATACGCGTTAGCATTGGTATCCTTTGTTGTTCGTGTGCTGCAGCAGGCATGTCCAACAGTTGATAATTACATGACCGCATGGTCGCCTCTAGTCACCATCAACGACAGCAGCAACAGCAGGTCGTCAAAAGCTTTGAAACGACCCTGAATCGATATGCTTGTGTTGCGAAAATATCGTATATGGTTTTATATATGCTTGTACGTACTTAGAAATGTATGTGTGTTGTGTAGATGCGTTTGGTAGCAAATGAAAAGGTGTCTAATTCACTGCGCCAGTGCTTCCAGATGGTGTCAATATGCACCCCGAAACAAAATGAACAGCATAAGATGCTGCCTCGGGCACCTAGTCGAAAATAAAATGAAACCCTCTTTGGCAGAAAATAATGCGCTTGGTAGCGTAACTATCGGCTCCTTTTTTCGAAAATGTTTTTTTAGAATGCAAAAGCTATAGTGCTTATCATAAATATAAATCCAATTTTCCAACTTTGTACAATATTATGGAAAAATTCAACAAACCTTCGTAAAAATTTCGAGCTTTTTAGTTAGATTTCTTAGATAGATTTCGAGTATTCAGTTTTGTAGCCCATTCAATTTTAGTATAACAAAGTGCAAGTTTGAAGTAGCTAGAAGTAACCGTTGATTTTTGGAAACTTTTTTGTTGAAGGTGTTGCTAAGTTTGTAAATATAAAAAAAATTTCGAACGTACTTTGTATGGAAGAAAATGTACAACACCGTTAGCAAAAAAAATGCCAAAAGGTTTGCCTACGGAAGTTCATTGACCTCAGGTACTCCATAACCACCCGTCTCCACAGGCAAAGTTTTTATCTTGATAATGTTATCAGACAATATTTTGCCAAATGGAGACCGCATATTGCTCTTGGCAAGCAATAATTATCAGAAGTTTTATCTTGATAAATATTGCCTGCCATGAGCTGTCAATCTGCTAATTTGACAGCCAATTTTTCATTTGAAAGAACGCGTGTTGGTATTAACATCGTAGAAATTTTGATATTAAATAAAAATAAAAACTTTTCTCTATGGGATTATTTATTATTACGTGTTAGGAAATTATTAAGTACGTTTTTTCGGGTTATTTAATTTCTTAACTCTAAAATATGGAGATTGCTGTCTGGTGGCGTCATGTGGCAAATGCTTTTATCAAGATAAAAAAATGTCCACACACAAATATTGCCACTGATAAATCTTTTATCTGGCAATAAAAATGATAGTTGGTAGGCAATAAATTTTGCCTGTTGAGACGCGCCGTAAAAAAAACCAAAAATAAAACAACAAAAAAGTAGGTATTTTTTGTATGGTTTTCGAACACAAATAAAATGTGTTTTATTTCGGCAAAATATTGATGATTTTTGACGGTCTTTAATTTACTGTCATTAGGGCGGTACATTTGGGTGGTAGTAACTGAAATCTGTTGGGTAAGTACCACAATGGAGGACATTAGCTCAATGAACTTTCGTTGGAAAACCCTCCTCCTCGAGACAAAAACATTGGTGTATCACACTTTAAAATCCGACTATAAATGCCGAAGATATGAAGAAAAATTTAATTGGGCGACCGCTAGGGTTGTCCAAAAAAAAACTGTTATTATTTTTTTAAATGCTTTTCAAAACACTTTATATGAGGGGGTGTCCGGCGAACTTTTTTTATTTCGCCTGTAAGGCGAGACGCTCTAATGTACATGTATGGCATTGGTATTGGTGTGACTTTTGAATTGATTTTTTCGCTCTATTTTAAACTATGTAATTTGAAATTTTAAAAATTGTCTGCACATTTTAAAATTTTAACACACAGCGCTAAATCTCGCTATACTAAATTAATATTCGAACACTTTCGCAAATTCTCGATACCTGCTTGTGATAGCGCGGCACATAACCAAACAGAAGAAGAGAAAGCAGTGCAGGAATAGAAAACTCTTCCTCTTCATAGTCGAAAGCAGAAATTCTCGGAAACCTTCGCTTGCTTGCGCTTCGCTGTTGGAAGACACCGAACAATACACAAGCGCTGCAGCATGCACAGCAATAGGTAATCGAAAACGAGTATGTTTATGCAGGCTCCTAGTATGTACATTAGAGTGGTCCTTAAATGTGCGAAGCACATTTTTACATACGATTTCCTGAACCTCAACCCCTACATCGATGCTTATATAGTCAAAGATATTACACATAAATTTTGGTCCCGATCGGAGACCGTTTAGGCGTGTCGCACACGGGTCAAAGTTCAGATTCCTGTATGTTGTGTCTCCATACTGGAATCTGAACTTTGGCCCCTGTGCGACACGCCTTAACCGACTTCAATCGGGACCAAAATTTACATGTGATATCTGCGCCTAAAAAAGTATAAATTTTGGGTATTAGATGCAAAAAAAAATTAATTTAAATTATTTGAGTCTCCATAGTGGAATCTGAACTTTGGCCCCTGTGCGACACGCCTTAACCGTCTCCAAACGAGACTAAAATTTATATGTGATATCTTTGACCGTGGTATTACCGATTGAGAGGGTGAGACTTAAAATTTCATTTTTAAGGACCAGCCTAATGAACATATTTAATACGCGAAGGGATTTTTTTTGTCCAGGTCATCAGATCTGCAGCGTTCGTTCGATTTTCAAAAATTAAGTGAGAAATTAATAGTCTTACTTTTTCGAAAACAGTTGCCACCTTTTAAAAAACTAAATCCAAATTATTTATAAAGTTAAATCAATTATTACAATATGGGTTTCAAAATGATACTATCAATCGAAATGATTTTGAAAAGGCTTTGTTTCTTAACTAATACAAAAATCGAGTTCAATTTGAATTAAGGAAATAAGATTACTGAAATATGTATGTACCGCAATATGGAAGTCAGACGAAAGAGGTTTAAGAAGATTGTAGTTCGAACGTATTTTGAGGAGGGTTTGAAAAGTCGAATTTAACTAAATAATTCACAAGTTATTTAAATGAAATATTAAATAATAGGTATGAAACGAGAGAGTGTTGATAAATCTTTAGTTTGAAGATTTAGAATATTTCTGAGATGTTTGAAGAGGGTCGCCACCTGTTTGAAGTGTTAAATTCAAATTATTTAGTATGCTAGATGAATTACTAAAAGATGTTTATCAATATAAATGGGTCTGAAAAGGCCTTTATTTCTGAATATATTTAGCAAGGTTGCCACATGTTTAAAAAATCAAATGCAATTCGACTTAAGGCAATTAGGAAATTGAAATATGTGTCACAATATGGGTGTTAGACGAAAGAGGTTTAATAAGGTTTTAGTTTTAAAATATTTTTAAAAGGGTTGCTGTGCTTAAAAAGTTAAAGTAAAGTCATTACGTTAAATGATTTATCAAAACATGGGTATCAATCGAAATGGGTCTAAAAATGCCAGTTGTGTTGCGTTAAAAAATCAAATTCAACTTAATGCATAAGTTAATTGAAGTATTTATCACAATGTCAGATGAAAGAGTTTTTAGAAAATTTTCGTTTGAAAATGCTTTTGAAAAGGGTTGCCAACTGTTTGAAAAGCCGAATTTAGTTAACGTATAAACAAGTTTGATAAAATATGCCGAACGATTAAGTTTCAAAATATTTTTATTGGTGTTACCACTTTTTCGAAAAGTCATAACTATCTATGTATATATATATCCATGTATTATACGCGTGGAAATTTTTCTTGAAAGTCTTCAGATCTGCACCATTCTTTCGAATTTCAAAAATGAGGTGTCAAATTAAAAATCTTGGCCTGTAGATGTGCAATGAGGTTTTGTTATTTGAAGCTAAAACTTTTTTAACGGTACAGGCTGCTTTAAAACTTGATTAAATGAAAAACCGACACCATATGAGACCTCTCTTCATTTAGAAACGGCAGGACGGATTCGCTTATAACTCTGACTAGCATTTAGAGTATTTTTTAGGTTTTTGTAGAGGGTTACAACCTGCCAATTTAAATTTTGGCGTTTTGACGCCATGCGGATCACTTGTATCATTTGCCAAAGTAACAACAATAAGCAAAGGACATTGCCTTTTCATGGTTTTCAAGTTTTGGATACTCTTAAAGATGAGGTCTGTCGCCGTCTATAAATTTATGTACACATGTATATTAAGGTGAACCTAATTTGTATGAAGAAAAAAAAAACATCTACATTTTAATTGGAACACCATCTAAAAGCGTGATGTTGGTGATGAGCCCGATTGCAGTTTTTTAGAGCTTCCGCATTAAGCCAAAAGTCTTAGATGACCCAAAAATCGTATTTCACAAATTTTAATAGTATTACACAAGGCAACAAAAATGGCAAATGTTAAAGCTGTGTCGATAGATTTGTTTGTGTTGTTTACGAATTCATGTTAGAAAGCTTCCATCAGCTCCAGATTTTAAGAAAAACGTGGTCGTGAAACTTGCAAGTTTTTGCTATGTTAGCGTTCGCGTACTTTTGCAGACATTTCTCTACTTGAGAGAGAACACATAAAAATTCATTAGAATTTCGCTGTTGAGAGTTTTCTACTGGAAGAATACGCGAATACACCCAATACTAGGTTGGCCCAAGGCATATTAAACAAGGTAGAAGTGATTTTGACATTTCTCTCTTTGGAAAACCGACTATAATGTCAAATGATGAATAACTTTTAACCCTTTTGAAGTTGGCATTTTCTATTTTTCATTAAAAATACAATTGCGTGCTGTGAAATAGTTTTGAATTATCTGATTTTTTTTTGTTTTTCGACCACATTTATTTATAGATTAATATACAAACATGAAATGGAACAGGAACTACGAGCGTTGAGCTGTGTGTGGCAAGAGCCAAGACGTTGAAGTGGTGCGATACTTTACGGCGCCTAGTTGCGAAGTTAGAAGACTTCGTTGGGAGAACAGCAGCGTTTTCAATTGGAAGATTCTTCCCGTATTTGTGAAAATCATTTCAACGCGAGTGATTTTGTTTCTTGCCCATTGCAGTCAAATATTTTTAAACGCATGCGTTTATACCCATGTGCAGTTCCCATGTCCTGGGAGGTTCCTGTGCCTGAAATGCCTGAAGCACACGGAAGTTCAGAAGTGACAACATCATCTGTTGATGCGCAGACGCAAACTGAGTAAGTCTGCAAGAAATAAGTACTTTCTTACAAAATTATAGTAGCGTTCCAGATGCTTCACGATTTGCAGGTTTTTACAGGAAGCCGTTCCAGGTGCCCACCTTCCAAAAGGTGTATTAATGGAGAAAACAGCTGTTCCTGCAAATCCTGTAAAACCTTCATCGAGTGAAACTACCTTCTATTTTTTTATCATGGCTATGTCTGCTAACAGGCCAACCCAAGGCATATTAAACAAGGTAGAAGTGACAACTAGCTCGAACTCTCTTGTAGCTAGTTATAATGTCAAAAAACTGTAAACAAACGAATTAACCCTTTCAGGTGCGAATGCTATGTTTGTTACAAATTAGCATCAATTGAAAAGCATCAGCATAAATACATACATATGTACGTATACTAATTTTAAGAATTACTTCAATATTATCTTCAAAGAATTTTAATTGCATTCGCGAGTGATTTTGTTTCTAGCTCATTGCAGTCAAATATTTTTCGATGGATCAGAAAATTTTGAAGAATATATTGTATCGAAAATGCGTTTAAAGCTGTTCGGTTCGAGAACAAGTGAAACGAAGCAAAATAACTACACTTATGTAAACTATGTGTCAGAAGGTGGTCTTTACAAACCGAGTTCTGACTTTGTAAGCATATTAGGGCACTTAAACTCCGCATTTATGCGATAAAAGACCATTTTCACCAGCTCTGTTTAACTTTAATCTCCAATTAAACATCGTTATCGACGTTACCGACTCCATAAGATAAGCATGCATTCATTAACTGGATTTTCATACAAGCAGAACTGATTTGTTTATGCACATGTATATGGTTATGTATGTTAATTTGTTTCAAAACTACGCAAATAAAAGTTATCACGAAAAGAAGAATTCTCTAGTTTGTTATACTAATGCCACAAAACGGCGTGTGTTTTAATCATAATTGCTAAAAATTGCAAGAATGCCAGTATCCGTAAAAAATTGTAAAGTGGAACTTTTTTTGTTATCAGGAACGTCGGAAAATACCAAGGCCCATAAAAAACAACAGAATCTCCCATCCCGAAATACCATAATTTGTATTTTACTACTAACAATGTGGCAACGCCGCTTGTAGTCTGTACAAATTATGATACTTCAAAAAAGCCTGTATCCGTTAAAAAAATTTGAAGTGAAACTACCTTCTATTTTTTTTATCATGGACATAGCGCTTTAAATTTTCAAATTTACATCTTAGTAGGCATAGACCAATGGTTTTCAAACTGTGGGTCGCGACCCCCTGGTGGGTCGCTAGTTAATGTGAATAAAACAATTTTTTTTTAAATTTTTAAGAACAATTCATTTTTTTATACAAAACTTTCTATTTTAATGCGACCGATGGGCTTGTTTATTTTTTACTAAAAGAGAAAAGCGTGGTTGCATTTGTGACACGCAAACAATCAAATCGTTTTCTAACTCTAGTTTATTTCTTTTTTTGGTTTTGATGTTTACCATTTGTGAAAAAGTCATTTCACACAGATAGGACGTTGAAAATTGAGTAAGTATTCGCAGTGCTTTTTTAGCTAACTCAGGGTACTCTAGCTTTCGCTTTATCCAAAATGTAGGACTATTTTCCGATAGATATTCCATTTTGAGCATACTGTCCGCGGCCAGTTCACATAATTTTTCTTTCAATATATTGTCAAGATCGGCGAGCTCAATGCAGTTACTTATGAAGGGATTTAATACCCAACAATCACCCTTATCTTCTTGCATCTCTTTTGGAAAATAGCGGTATAGTTCTTTTTTTAAATTTTGCAGCGCTTCAATCATTGTAGGAATAAAATC
>JAPVRG010228886.1:0-12109 GCA_029783565.1 Rhagoletis cerasi | reverse complement strand
ACATGCTTTGTTGGTGGTCGTTGTGGCGCGATCGTAGTGCCACAGCCAACCATCCATCCATCCATAAAAATGGAGGTGTACACAATTAACGATTGCCGCAAAAGCGCATAAAATTTGATGTAACAAAAAATTGGCGAGAACGTAATTGAAAAGCGGCGGAAGGGGATAAGTAGGAGTAATGTGTAAATGGCAATGTGTGAAGAAGAATGTTCATGCATGAATGGGATAATATAAGGAAAATCAGAAGTTAGATGAGTGCGATATGGATGAAAGCAAATGTGCCAGGAAGGAAGCAGGAATTCGTCAAATTTAGTTGTGGAGAAAATCTTAAGAAAAAGCCACATTGGCGGTGTTTGGGCAAGTTTTTGTATTCTTCCTTTATTTATATAACTAAACAAAATCTATACTGAGATGTGTTTATGAAAATCTTTTTTCTAGTATGCATACTACATGGTTTATCCTGCGCGGGGTGGAAATTTCCGGTAATCAAGGTTAGGTTAGGTTATGCGGGCAGCTCTGAAAAGAGTTCACTGGGAGGCGAAAAAGGCCCATTGCGATACCCAGAGGATTTCCTCCATGCCTTCCCCTACATGTCTCTAAACTATCCTGATTTTCCGGCGAATCCTAGCAGACCATCCAGTGGAGCTTTTCGTAAGCTACGTAGGTTTTCGAAGATGTGATCTCCCAGAAATTTGAGGCGCCTTCTCCGGAGTGATGAAAACTCGCAAAGGAAGTGCTGGACGGACTCTATCTCCTCCTCATCTATGCAGCATCTATAGGAATAGTTAAACAAGGCTCTGAGCCTGGCGGCCATGTGGCCAATGACCCAGTGTCCCGTTAGTATTCCTGTGAGAAGCCTAATGCTTTGATTTGAGAGCCTTAACAAACTAAGTGTTCTCCGTTCGTCGAGCCGTGAGCAGAGGGAGCGCGATACCGCGTAGGTGTGCAGACTATTCCACCTAGTCCTATCTCAGATCTCTTTCTAACATACTCGTCCGCTTCCTCGGTCCGCCCCATTTCAAATTGATTGCGTGTTATTGTACAGCTGTTAGGAATTTTTGGAATTTCCTAACGCATATCGAATTAGTCATTGCCGAAGGGATTTCGTCATCGTTCAAAAAAAATATTAAACTCCCAATCACTTCTGCCTGGAAAATCGACATCGAAGTTTCGGTCAAAGCCAGTTTCCGTGACTGATAATCACAGCTACTATACTCAACCCCACCTCTGTCGGGTAAGGTTTCCGGTAATCAATTTTTGTTTATAATATAGAACCCTTAAAGCTATTGCGGCCGCTGTGGTGTAGTGGTAAGCAGTGCGCGCTTCCACTCCGCATGCCTGGGTTCAAGCCCTGGTCAAAGCAATATCGCAAAAAATTTAGAAAAAAAGTTTTTTTCTTAACAGCGGTCGCCCCTCGGCAGGCAATGGCAAACCTCCGAGGGTATTTCTGCCATGAAAAAGCTTCTCATAAAAATAAAATCACCGTTCGGAGTCGGCGTAAAACTGTAGGTCTCTCCCCTTTGTGTGACAACATCAAGGCGCACGCCACAAATCGTAGGAGAAGCTCTGCCAAACACTAACATATGTGTAAGCGCCAGTCTATTATTATTATTATTAAAGCTATTGCTTTATAGATCTTTATGTAATCACATGGTATTTAACGTTCTTGATCGACTTTCATCTTTTCTTCCAAAGTTGCATGACTAGATGATGGAAAACACACACTCTGAGAAAGACAGTTGACACTGATGATATCACAACGCAGAAACTGGTTTAATTCCCTCGTTACAAAGTATGTATTATTGTATTCGCCTGGTTGCCACAAAAGCAAACTCCGTGTCCAAAAGCAGCCCACGCTATTTGTTTAGTAACTAATTTATAATTCTCAAACGGCTTTTTCCTTTTGATGTTAGAAACAGAGCATTCACATAAATAATATTAATGACCATTCGATGTTGTTTCGTATTATGCAAAAAATCAAATCATCATTTAGTTTACATCAGCGATGAAGTTCGACTGTCTTTCTGAATTGTCCATTCTAAGTATGATTGGAATGGATCGGGTAGAATTGTAATGCTTTCTAGGTGAAAAACTTTCAAGCAAGGACACTATCCTTACTTATTCCTTATTCACCAATAAACTTCAGAAACTTATTTTTAAACCTAATCAAAATCATTATAATGAAAGTATAATCCAAGCAACTGTGGACTAAGTTAAAACTCTCGACACGATCAATATAGTATCCCCGCTTAATGTCTTCGAATAAATATTCATTCCTCCCATTGTTTGATTGCTCGAGTAGTGTTTAAAGGTCAAAACTCTGCAAAGTTGTTTGACTTCACACGTTTTCAAAACGGATCAGTTGTTGTTGTTGTACCGGCTCTACTAAGCTCTACTAAGCTCTGCCTTATCGGCTAGTTATCTGGGTAGATTTAAGCGGACAAGTGAATAGCTGGTTGATGTCATAAAGAATGCTTTCACTGGCCTGGCATACATTCAGTATGTCGGGATCGAGTTTGGTTAAGTACAAGTCTACTACAGTATCCAGATATTAGTTGCGCCAGAGTTTTTCGGGTCTCCCGAGGTAAATGAAGCTTTTCGTCCGCGATAGGCGGTAGTTGAGCTGCAATGACGGCATTCGCGGTTCGATAGTTGGTGAAGGCGATGATTGCCTGTGCAACGTTGGGTCCAGTGGTTGTGCGATCTATTTCTGGTTCTCGTCCCTGAGTTTGCAGAAATGCCTTATGACGTGTCTAGAATATGGCTCTGTTTCCACCAAGTACTTTTTCGGGTATCCCCTGTGGGGGGCATAAAATTTTGATCCCTGACGCGAAGCGTTGTGGACAGAGTGCATAGTTTGGAAATATCTGTACCTTCATCCATTGCGTCCTAATTGTTCCTGGTAACCAAACTGCAGCAGCGTAATTTAAAACCGACTGACCTGTTGCCGTTTTCGTTTAAAACAACATTTCTTTGTGCTTGCCAAAAGTGATTTAAGAACCTTGTCTCGATTGTCCAGGTTGTGAAAGGGGTCGCCTTTTAATTAGTATAGGAGAGGCTAAGGCTACGTCCAGTTAACATGCGAGAAACATCGGAGATAAGCCTCGATTTACAGAAGTTAAACAGTAGTTGGAAGGGGACGCTATCCTGCGAGACAGCCTGTTTAATTCTTCTCGGCTTCGAAAATTGATCTCGAAAGAGTACTGACGCACGTTGATCACTCAGATAATGTGATATGACCCTGTTAATCATTGTGGGAGAGAGGATGTCTGAATGTCCTCATTAGCGGGGAGTGATAAAAGGTGTTTTAAAATTTGCGGAGTAGAGTTCGGAATTAGTAAGGCTTCAAATGTTTTGACTACTATTACTATGATTAGATTTCCCTTGGGCCACTCTCGCAGATTCCCACACGTCGAGAATGCTGAGAGTGGCCAAGGATGGATTGGGGACCTCACTTAATCATTCTACTCCTGCTGGACCTATGCATCGACTGCCGTTGCCAACTCTTTGGAGAGTTTTGTCAAACCAATGTCAATGATTTATGAATGGTTTCTAAAAGCACAATTTGGCTGAAGAAAGTCAGGAGAAAAGCAACCAATAGCATACAAATCAACCGTGTGATCAGACAGCAGCAGCTTCCAGCAGCAAACTACCGCAGTTTTATCGCGGAAGCAACTCGTGCAGAGGCTTGTTGGACTCAAAGCAACCATCTAGACTTTAAACAGCAAATCCGGCAGTTTCTACGCCAAATATTTGACCTGGCGTTGATTTGAAGTCCAGATGTACTCTATACTTGATCAAGGGAAGTTCAAGCTGGAGTTGGGCATCCACTTCATGACAACTCAGACGATTGTCTGACCGGTTTTGTCAGGTTGGTGCAGTTAAGATTGCGACGGCATACATTTTAATGTCGACAGAATATAAGGATTGAAATGTTTACCTGGGGCTCATCCTATCGGACACATATGGACGTGGAACCTTGTCCTTGGGGTCATCTCTGGGAAGTCGAAGAACAGATTTGGCCAGGAGCAGGACAGGGTTTGAGAAAAATTTACACTTTCCTAAGATTTTGTCCCATTAATGACATGAACGAAGAATGTACTTGGATGAGGGAAAAGAGTCTGTCGCCAGGCTTACTTATAAAGCCACATAGATGTATTTAAATCTAATAATAACACACACTTCTTACAAATCCATTCACTGCTCGATCTCAGTGTTTTAGGTGAAGCCCAACCCATAAGGAAATAGAAGTCTGCTAAAAGATGAAATAACTCCCGCAAACTAGCCCATAAACGACGCAGTAAAACAAAGCTATTGTGACAAACTTTCCTCCTACATACGAATCTCTTTATCGCCCCCAACCCACTTCGAAAGTACCTTCTATTTAAAAATCGAATGTAAGGCGTCTCCCAAGACCCACCCAAATAAGTCTAATGAAATTCACATACAGAAGCCAGTAGCCTTTTGTATACACTCCTCAATTAGCCAAGTAAAGGCTAAACAAGCAGCTACAGTAACAATAAACTAACAACAACAAAAACGTATCGATAGATCAACCATATCAGACAAAAGAATGCCAGAAACCATAACCGAAGAGGTCATAAATGACCACGAAGAAATTCAAACAACGAAAAAGAAACACAAAAGGCAGAGAGCCACCAGCGGGGAAGTCCAACGAAGGCAAAACAAGAGGGCGCTAAAGCAGATAAACAGCAGCGTAACAAAATTTGTTAGATATAAAAAATAAGCGATATAAAAACTAAGAAAAAAAGAAAATGAAAAAAACAATATTTTGTAGTAGACAGATTGAGGCGTTGATAAGGCGCGCTTAATTAGATCGATCGTGTGTGCGCGCACATATACACAAGCGACAGCCGCTGGCATTGGAGGAGGAGGTAACAAGAAGAGCACTTTAACGCCTGACAAAGGACGGACGATAGTCGATAGCTGTACGCGTATGTATGGCAAACGTAGTAAGGGCAGCACTTGCGGTCTGAAGCAGGGCGCGTCTCCGAGAGCTGTGGTGGCTACAAAGATTTAGAGATACCATAAGCATGTAGTCAAAGTCGTAAACGCACCACAAAACCGATGCGCCACCTATAAAATAGCCTAAGAAATTGTCTCTCCAGCGTAGAAGGGAGCTACAAACGTACACCGGTCACTGGCTACTTGCCACTGACCACTGCTGCTGCCGGGTCGTTTGGATGCGCTGCACAAACAGCGCGATTATAAAATGCTGCAGATTAAAAGCACTCAAGCTTAAATTGGAATCACGATCTTATTATTTATCTTAAATATTATATCTAAGCGATGCGCTCGCAAGGGAAAAGGGTGGAAAGGGGATGTGCGCCTCGACTGCGCCAGTGCTTACAAGACACAATTCACATGGCGAGCCAACAAAGAATGAACCAAATGACCAACGAAATGTCCGAAGAACGATCGGATAACTACTTATGTAGATATTCGTCGCCTTTGTGAAAAACTGACAGCAGCCGGCCTGAAAAGCGGCGACGTCCAAGTGGCTTTGGAATGCGCGCGCGCGCTCGCGCACTCCTGCAGATACATGAGCATAAGTGCAGATGCAGATACAGATATGTGCTAAGCGATGATGAGGTTCAATGTTGCGTTGCATTGCGTTACGTTGCGATGTGAGATATAAATAATACAGAGTAGAAAGTAATGCGCACACATATATACATATGAACATACGCATGCGCGCTTGGGTATATATCAGTATGTATTGATAGCAGCAGAAAATTAATATAAAGCTAAGCAAAAAAGTTTGCTTAAGTGATACTGTATTTAAGTTTGTTGCTAATGTGCTGCTTTGTGCAGCGCGCGCGCGCTTGCGCTTTAAGTGTTGTCTCACGTAAGGCTTTTTATCCTCTCACGATATCCTTTCACACACACTCACGCGTGCTGCCTCCAATACCTTTCGCCTGTCAGCGTACTTTTTCAGTTTCTTTTTTGTTGTTTTTTTTTTGTTTGGTGTGTGCGTGCTTATTTCATTATTTTTAAATGCCTTCGCTTATCTAAAAAGCAAAATGATTTTACGCAATTGATAAGCGCGAAAAAAGCGAAACAAACATGGTATTATTGTGGGTACTTAGTACAGTAGTAGTAAAAATGCGTGCAAAAGCCGTAAATTTAGTGAGGAATACTTGTTGAGCGGCAGTTTGGTGCATCAATGTTGCAAGAAAGCAAAATATGTGGTGAGATGTGGATAACGATTCTTCAAAACAAAAAAAACGTAGTTGAGCAAGCGATTGAGTTCCTCGCAGGTGCGTACAGACTGTGGGAAGGTACATAT
Source organism: Rhagoletis cerasi (assembly GCA_029783565.1). Taxonomy (NCBI): domain Eukaryota; kingdom Metazoa; phylum Arthropoda; class Insecta; order Diptera; family Tephritidae; genus Rhagoletis; species Rhagoletis cerasi. The sequence goes on along the minus strand of JAPVRG010228886.1, from coordinate 5,799 downwards.
GTAGTTGAAGATTTGGATAGCAGGGAAATTTTTAGGATCATTGGTTGGCATAGTCCAGCAGGCCCAGCGATGCCCACAAGTTAAGTTCCGTCAAATATATAAGTCTCTCTCTACACATGATATAGATAGTTACATTATTTGGTTATAGTTACCAAATCTTGTGTTGAAAGAAATTTATTTAGTGGACTCTTTCCTCTGTGTAGAACAAAAGATCTGACTAGCTCTTTACGAACAAAACAAGAAAAATCCAGCTCGCGACAAAGCTGGCAAAGAGCTGGTTATGAAACTGAAGTTCTTGTATGCAGTGAGCTTTGATTTTTTTAATTTTCGCCAGCTCACATCTTGAAGTACTTCGAAGCAGACACCATATCGCTAGCAAATTTTAAACAAATTTCAGTTCACTCCACCTGCCTCTGCGTTGATTTCCCGGAATTTCGTCCCACTTCGAGGCGCATAACACTTCAATGCGCTGCTATTGCCCTTTTAATAAGTTGTTGTTATTGCAAGTCTGTAATGTATATAAGTACTTTTGTTGTTAGAACTATCGAGGAAATGTCCTCCGAATTTTATACGAAGCACCTTCGATTAGTGAATTTTTAATTTTTTTACCGTTTTAAATCAAAAAAAAAAATAAATAAATTTTTATATTTTTGTTTTTCGGCTCTCGCGACCAACAATGGTGCCAAACTGGAACTTACTGTTCAAAATAGTCCACAGCCTTCCTTTTCCAACCGATTTGATTAGTTTTTTCTTCAAGTAAGAGCTGATTAGATTAAGAAGAGATTTGTCGAGTCCGATTTTTGAATTTTTTATTCTAAACATTTTATTCCATATATAGTGTGCTTGAAATGTTTTATTATATGGAATGCGTAGCTCAGTCAGCAAAAAAAAATATTAAAAATCAATACGAGTCCTTAGCCACTTGAAACTAGCACTTTATTGTACTAAAATTTAATAGGACATAAAACTGCATAACTAACATTTTTCTACAAATTCAAAAAAAAAAAAACAAATTAAATTTCGATGAAAATCTAATATATAAAAATCTCGGTCCTTGTGTTTGTGGTCGAACTCCTCTGAAACGGCTCGACCGATCTTTATGAAATTTTTTGTGTATATTTAGCAGGTATGAGAATCGGATGTAAAGTATATTTCGTACCGTTAGGTGTAGGTGGCGTGGCACCTCCCATACAAACAGAGTTTTTCATAATGCATATCTCTGGAAGTGTCCATAGTAGAGTACTGGAACTTGGTATAAAGATATATGAAATTAATCACATAGTCATAAAGAAAATTGGGGCTATTAGAAAAAGAGGCGGGGCACCTCCTAGGCAAACCGAATTTTTCATACTGCATATCCCGGAAAATGTTCATGGAAGATGACTTGAACATGGTATGGATATATGTGAAAGCAATCGCAAACTTACGGAGAAAAATTGGGGCTATTGGAAAAAGGGGCGTGCCACCTCCAACACAAACCGAATTTTTCATACTGCATACCCCTGGAAGTGTTCACGATAGAGTACTAGAACTTACATTATATTCGTTATTTTTTATTTAATAACCAAGATATTCACTAGAAAGAAATACTTTATATGGCGGAACAACGTTTGCCGGGTCAGCTAGTTTTTTTTATAAAATTTCAAATTTTTCTTGCGAACCATTTTCGTTTTAGGGGAACTCTATAATGGTTTTCAACTATTTTTTTATTTTGTAACATTCATTAACGGGAACGGGAGAATCAATTTTCTTCAAAATTTCTACTTTCTCTACACTTTGCACTCAACAATTTTTTGTAAACAAATAAAAATTCAAAGATAGGGCTGTATAAATCTCTACTAAATCTCATCAGCTTTCATTAAAAAAAAATTAATCAAATCGGTTGAAAAAATTAGGCACTGAAATATTTTCAACAGTAAATTCCAATTCAGCACAACTACGCGATAATAAAAATGGATTTCTTTACACAAAAACAGCAAAAGCAATTATAAAATATTCAAAACTTTTTAGAAAGCTCATTGTATGTTATTTTCAGGTCAAAAATGGAATAATAATTGAAAATCCCCATTTTTGAAGGTCATTTCAGAGATTAAGGTAATTTTTTTAGAATACTGTTGACTTTATTTCGCTATCTGTATGCGTTCTCGAGATATTAGATTTTGTCACGAAAAAAGTTCGTTCTCCACACTGTGCGTCGCTTGGCTAACCGAGAAACTGCATACCTTTTGTACACTTTTGTAGTTAATGTTTGAGACCCTGCTCTTAAAACCTAGTACCACTTGGAAGATACTAGCTAAGTTAGGCAGTCAGAACAAGAGCAAAGCATCTGAAGGAGAACCTCTTTATTTCAAACCCATCTAATACATAATTTAACCTGAAGCTATTTCCTGAAATCTAGTGAAGGAGATATGCATTATTGTTTCCCTGATTCTATTCGAAGTAAAGAGCTTCGCAGTTATTTTGTTATGAAAGTATTTAAGTATGTGTGGAAATTAAAACGCTCCTCCCGCCGAAATGTAACCGTCGCCCACCCTAGGACCCCTTAGCATTACTTCGGGGTGGCGTTCCATATTTTTCATTAATTAAATTTTCCTTGATGCACCTGAGTCCGTTGTTGGGGTTTCCACTTACTGTTTCTATCTCTGCATTGTCTAAATTTATTTTCTTGCGCTGTAGAATAATTTCTGTAAAAGTGTGTATCGTGTCCCATGATTTTTGGTCAGTCATCATTTTAGGAACGACGTTTTCGTTTGTAACGGAGCCAATTTTTTTTCCAATTGTCGCCTGTTAACATACCAGAACCCGCAGAAAAAGAATGTATTTTCGGCATCATATATCAATCAATAAAAAAGCTTATATTTTTTTTAATCATCTACTTATTTAGGCATAATTATTTTTGGCCAGAAAAAGCAGACATTTGGACCATAGTGCTATATATGCACTTATTATATATTCAAGTTTATGCCTACCTCACGAATATCTATTAGCTATACGACACCGTAAGTGGCAAAAAAGTAAGCTACAGATGTCTGGCTGAAATATGCGTGCATGTTGCACATAATACTTACCCGTACAAAGTGGACTTGCAACAATTTTTCAACTGGTCGCGCATGCAAAAGCAATCAACATTATTTAACAATGTGGCAAACACTTCTAAAGCACTAAATTTTTTATAGTACTCACTATTTTCTTTTTAAAATCGGCAGCTCCATCAACGCAAACGCATGTGAACCAGAGCAGTAGATAAAAATTTTGCGTTTATATGATTTTTTGGTGCAGTTTTTGAGTTGCAATTATTTAAAGCACAGTGAGGGAAGGCGCGGCGATTAACTGGCCATTGAAGGTCTTCTCTCAATGCCTCAGCTGATCCAGCCTATTTGTCAATCTTTCAGCTGATCCAGCCTGTTTTTCTGTCAAACGCCTGATCAAACTTTTCGTCCATTCAGCTTGTGGTTACTCAAATTCCAGTCGATCTCAGCGCATTGAATGCAGCAGACAATCTGCAAGTAAACATTTCTCTTATAACTCATAAACTTTTTAAGCTAGGTCATTCAAAGTCTAAAACCACAGCAAGCGCTGAGCGGCATGAAATGTATTATCAGCAGCAATCAATCAATCAAGCAGTCACCGTACACACTCAGCTTTCGGTAGTTAATCAACTCTTTAGTGACTCTCGAAATTGTTGTTGCTTTTTGTTAATTGAATTAAATTTTATTAAATTTTGGTCAGTTCCAAAGTGATTGTGTTGTATGAATGCTTTTTTATATTACTTTATTTTGAACTCCACTGCTTCTTACGAAAAGTATTCATTCATTGCTGTTTGCGACGGTAGCTTGATTTCGTGTTTTTCTTCAGCTAATCAAACGCTTTCACTTCATTCAAATTTTCGGAGTGAAATGGCATGTTCAATAATGATCTGCAAAAAAATTAAGATTTATGTAGAAAGTGAGTAGCAGCATGAAATGAGGTCTAAATGAGTTTTATTACTCGACTGCCTTCTGAATGATAAAACAATCTTTGGGGATTTTTTGGAATAAAGCAATGATAAATTCGATTTAAAAAAATCAGTAATTGATTTTTTTTTCCAAATATGAAAACTGCAGATTAATGCACATTGTCTTAAAAAAGAGTTGCAAGTATCCATGAAGTTTAATTATTTTTATTTATGAAGGTACAAAAAATTGCAATATTGATAAGAAACAAAAGGAGTTAGGGTAAATTTGATAATTAATTAATTAATTAATTACAGGATTATTTTGTTACTTTTAATTATTTTCAATTATTTTTGAAATTTTTTAATTACTGAATTATATTTGATTAGTTTCAATTATTTTTGGTTTTTGTTCTCACTTTTAATATTTATATCAACTTGTAATTAATACATTGCAACGTAGATAATATACATATGATGAGAATCAATAGAGTAACATAAGATAAATGCACAAGGATAATAACAAAAACGAAAAAATTCAAAAAAAAAACAGCACAGGTTGCTTTATTTTATTTGCTATTTTTTTTTAAATACTGTCCATACTACAACAAAACCGCATACTAAACATAGCTCCAAATTTGGTGTATTTTCATCCGAAATCATTTTTGGTGAGAATTTCGCTTAAAAAAAGACTAATACACCATTCAAAAAATAATAACCGGTCAATATGCAAATAATATACATACACACCACACAATTTTCCTCTACAAAATTCTTTCTGAAAGTATTAATGAATAGCGAAGACAGTTGACAATGTCTGTAAGAAATCATTCCTTATTTGTTAACTACAGTACAAGTAATTACTCGTACAGTGAATTTGGTTTCAGTTATTTAATACTAACTTATGAAAATTTGCCTGCCAAAAACAGCTTCATCTATTTGGAAAAATAAATAAAAATAATCATATAGTTAGAAGTAATCAAAGAATTAAAAACAATCAAATAATTAAAAATAAACAAATAACTAAAAATTATCAAACAATTAAAAATAATCAAACAATTAAAAATAATCAAATAAAAAAAAGTAATCTGATTATTTCTAATTATTTGATTATATTTGATTATTTTTAATGGCAGTTAATCATGATTATTTTTAATTATAATTAATTACTAATTGTAGGGTCATGTAAGAAAATTAAAATAATCATTAGAATTGAAAAATGGTAAAAAATTAATAATTACTAATCGTAATAGAAATTTAACAGCTCTGTTATTGATCCCAAATTTTAAAATCTTGAAATAATGGTTAAATATAAATTTGTTTGATAGAACTCATAGGGCCGGTTTTTCCAATAAGACTTAGGCTTAAACTTAGTTGTAACTTAAGTTAGCTTCGATTTTGGGCTAAGCTTTTTTTCAATTTCTCCAACTGAGCGACTTAGTCAAGGTAACATGGATAACATGAACCGCGGCTCTCTTTTTTATGACTTGGCAGCACAGAAAGTTCAGGGGCCATGAACAGCTACCACTGGTTAAGTAAAAAATGCACCGCTTTCAATTCAGGGGATTTATTGTACATGCTTTTATAAAACTAGCTAAAGTGCAGCGTTTATAAGTAAAAACAGTTACTCGTAATTTAGGAATCATATATCACGCGAACAAAAAGCAGGCACTAACATTTATTGGGTTTCGAGTGTTGTATTAATGAAAAAAAAAATCACCTAAAATTTCTTAATAAATACCCATACATGTTTTTCGTAGCAGTGGCACTATTGGAAGATGCTATAAAAAAATGAACATTTTGACGGCGCTCTCAAGAGAAAAAAGAGTATCGCATCATGTTATCCATGAAAGTAAGTTAAGTCAAGA
>JAPVRG010228881.1:0-11301 GCA_029783565.1 Rhagoletis cerasi | reverse complement strand
GCTAGCATGAATAGAATTCTTAAAAATAATTTTCAAATCGATGGTGAAAGTTAGAATGCCATTTATTCAACTTCAATTCAAATAAAAGCTCCGGAAATGTTTCTACCAATTAACTCTTCTGGCCAATTAAACCAATTACGACACTTACAATTTATTTCGATTTTATTTAAATAGAAAATTGTATTTCAACAATTGACTGCATTTCGAATCCTTGTATACCAAAAATACCCAAAGTGATTTAATGTATATCAGCGTTGATTATGCGGGTACATTTTGTACTTTTTCGGTCCTCTTTCAATTAAAAAGTAAGTTAGGTACGATTGAATGAAATTAGTTACATATTAAAAAAAGTCAGTTTACTTAAATACCTTTACAAGATCCTCAGCGCATATATGTAGTATTTTAATATGCCTTCTGCCTCAAGGTAAGGACTACAAAATTTTAGTGGCTATCAGCGCCTATAAAAAATATCACTGTGCATTGACAGCTTTAGTAGGTAATATGTTTATTGGAAAAAAACTAAAAATTGGTTGGTAAATTTTGCAATAAATTGTATGGCTGCCACAACCAACAATTTTGGCACGACGCAGAAAAATGTATATTTAACTTTTAATAGAAAATCCTTATGGCATAGTATCAGGGACCAAAAATAACCATTAAATACCAAAGCTTTATTTTTAGATATTTGCAAAATTTGTTAGGTTTTTATTTTTTCGATAGAAAATAGTCGCTAAACTTAGATTTTTTTTGGGTCAAGTTTAATCGTTTTTTTGTGATTTTTAATTTTTCGATAAAAATAATCGTGATTTAGATTTAAATTTTGTCTATCACTTTTCACCGTAGAGACTGCCTTTTTTATGACGGCTTTAAATGTTTTTTGAACTAAAAAATTAAATCTGAAAATAGCAGTTATGGTATAATCGAAAAAATGTAAATCCAAAATAACGAATATTCTTCATCGAAAAATAAAAAGCGTAAAATAACGGTTAAAGTTTATCGGAAACACAGAAATCCAATTCAAACGGTTAAACTATGATAAGATAGCTTCAGCTTCAATAACAAAAGCCAAAAAAGATTTTGGTAGACGAATTTCTGTTGTGAGCAGATTGAAATGTATTAGCCTTTGTCTGGCCGGGCAACTCCGCAGAATGTGCCCCGATATCTTATCATCCTCAGTACAGAGCCGACACTCCAATTAATCTGGAGCATTTGGATACACAGGCGACTGTGATCGGTCAGATAAAATGTGAATGACCTGATGTCATCTCTATTTAAAAGATATATAAAGATATATAAGGACGAAAAATGATACTGAAGATGGCACAACGCCGAAACCGGTTGTCTCCAAACCAAAATTGATAAGGGATGACGGAAAATCGTTCCACAATACATCATATATAAACTTTATGTGGCTCCGCAGAACTAAGCAAGTAAGTGTGGGTTTTGAGTTTACTCATTCAGAAATTAGAAGACAAACTTAGACACAAAAAAATATACTGGAGTTCATCCTAGCGGTTCCTATTATTCGTGCTCCTGAGAGCAAAGTCTACTTTCAAAGTCTTTTTAAATTGGGTTTCCCAACAAATTGGGTAACATAAGCAACAATCGGACTATCATGCTATAAAGCTTTTCTATTGGCACTGACTGACCTAAAAATTGTTTAGTGGCTCGAGTGGGCCGAGGGGCTTTACTACTAGTCTTATCTAAATGGAAAGTCTATCTAAAACTTGGAGTACTCAGGAGTGACTGAGAAAAGTTACGGTATTGCAGACAAAGGCCCAAAGCAATGGAGAAAATGCATATTTATTTCTCTAAATCCACATTATGACTCTAGTCGTCACGAAAATATTTATTAAGGACGTTGCCGGTATGAAGCATATTGATGTTCCGACCAGCAGTAGAGGGACTATTTCATCATTATGTAAGAAGTGATATAGAAGAACATCCTTATCCTTCGAATATTTTAGATACGATTTCTGAGTCTCATTGGGTGCTTGATTTATTTTCCAACATCAACACTGATAAACATTTACATTTATTAAAGCAATTGGGTTTCTTTAGTGGTGTTTGCTTGCCTGCAATTTTCAATTGAATTGGTTAGACTTACTTGATTTCTGCAACTTTCATTCTTCGTACTAAATACTTTGTTTAGGTATGACCTCTTATTCGTTGGTGTGTGTACATATGTGATTTCAACTGGTTTTTCTCTCTCCATTTTACCACTTCAATTAAAATTTAATACACTCTTACCCGAATCAGCAGTTTCGTCAATTTTTAGGTACTGAAATACAAAGAAAATGTTGGTATTTTCAATCGTATGAAGTTTTCGCAAAGGGCAGATATGCGTATTTTAACTATTAATTTATACAACGTTGTAAAGTCAGTGTTTTATATTGCAAACCAAAAACTGGAGATTTCATTCTACAAAAATAATTGAAACTAAATCTGAATTTATGTAAAAGCAGAATAATGTGAGTCTAAACTTAGCTTGGCACTATGCGCAAAAAAATTGGTAACTAAACTCTTCCTAGTGGTTATTTAAATACTCTGAATTCGACCCTTAAGGATACTTTTATAAATTTAAAATTTTTTTTGTAAAAAGCATACTCCACTGCAGTTGCTTGCTTTATTTACGTATACATATATACATATGTTAAGCTTTCTTGTTGCAGACAGTTGTTTATTCGGAAGATAATATTTTTAAATCAAATTTCGGCTTCCAGAAGTTGTTTTGCTTACTTTTCATAAAAATTATGTACTTTAAAAACATTTTGAAAAATACTGAAATTTCACTTAAAAAATAAATCATTAATGTTATTTATTTCTACCGTCTAACCTGCAGAAATATTTTTAAACATTATTGTTCATTTAACTGATTTTTCTTTAAACTTAATCGACACAACGAACTAATATAAAATTTTGTTGATGAACAAAACAAGAAAATAATTTTGTAAACAGAAAACAAATTTAAATAGCGATACTAAAAATCAATAACTAACAAGTTTGTACAGTTAACTTTAAAGCAAGATATAATACAGAATAAAAACAAAATGCCAAATGTCTTAAATATAAAAAAAGATGCAAATTTTTTAAGACGAACCCCAAAAAGAATGAAGCGACATGAATTACTCAAAAAATTGGACACACTTTTACAAAGCATTGTTTGCAAGAGAAACAAAAAAGGAATGACCCACTAGAAACGTTGAACCAATGTAAGATATTAAGCTACATAAATTCTATTAAAATGTTTAAAAAGGATAGCCACGGATGTATGTACACTGTAAAGTTATTTAGAAAATAATTTTATAAAAGAAAGAATGAAACTAAAATAAAGTATGTGCAAAAAATATATATAAATTAAGTTGAAGAAAAAAATTATTAAAATTAAATAAAAAAAAAAATTTCATGAAAGGATGCCTAAAAATATGCTATATGAAAAATGCAAATTTTTCTTTTTTTTTCTTTAGTTATCTTCATAAAAAATATTTAGGCACACAAAAACGCTTAGATTTTAAAATATACGAAAATATTGCTTGCACATTAGGGTTTTCAATTTCATGCTGGTGGTTTTTGTGTTTTCTTTTTTTTTTTGGAAAATCTCGAATCAATTATATTTCGAACATTTTTTTTTATTACCTTTGCTTACATTGCATATTTTTAGGCATAAAAGTTATTGACTAGCATACGAGAAAGTGGATGATACTAATTTGAAATCCTTCGCAACGAAAATTCAATGAAATTTTAGAAAAAAAAAGGTTTGTAAAAACATTTAAATGCAAAAAAATCTAGACCCGAAAATCTTTTGAAAAGTCGAAAGCCATGTAATCAAAAAATAGCTAAATCAAAAATTTAAAAATCACATAAATCTTTGTACATAAATTGTTAGATAAAAAACGCGTTTTCATGCAAAAAACTGGCATTTAAAAACTTATCTCGAACGATTTTAAAAAATTAACACGAATATCTGTAATATGCTAACATACCTACATAGATGATGCATAGGAAAAAAAAACGCATAAAACCATATACATAAACGCTACTTAATAAGTACTATATTGCATATAATATATATAACTTTGTTGTATGTTTATTATCACTTCAAATACTTATGTTTGAAATCGAACTTAAATAAAAATTTATTTTATATTTTTCTCCCGCAAAACGTACACTTCCTTTCATTTTTGTTAAATTGAAATAAAAAGAATTTAAATGAAACGTTAAATTTATTTGTACAGTTCCGTCCGTTGTTAATTATTTGCATACACATTCACATACATACATACAAATCACACTCAATTCTAAGGTTGAAAACAAAAATAAACAAAAAAAATAAAAACGGAAGCGAAAGCGGAACCTGAAGCAAAAGCTGCCAACTATTCAAAACAAATGCAATCAAATTAATTAGCGAATTAATTAAATAATTTTCATAAACGCTACTAACATTTTTTACGCATGGCCATTCGAATTCAAAACTAAAAAAAGCTACTAAATAAACATACCTAAGTATATTGACGCAACTGTATGTATGTAAGTACATAAATAATTCAATTATTATAACTAAAAACTAATAACAATGGGCATTTAGTATTGAATTTAGCATTTTATGCCATTTATGACATTGTGTTCACTCTAATGCTAACAAAAAACAAACACACAAATGGTGTCAATAACATATACTAACAGATATGGAGTACTAAAATGAAATAAAAATAACTATTTGTAAATATGCGCATGCTGTTCGAAATACTGTTTGAAAACGAATTTTATTTGAGGCATTAAATACACAAACTAAAGACTTATAAAATTTAGTGAACTTGGAAAGTTGTTTCGCATTTAGAATTTGCAATTAAAAACAATTAAAAACAAAAATAGAAACAAATAAAGTATAAAAAAAAATTTAACGAAATGAAACGTAACTAGATATATCGTATCGTGTATTATTAGCGTAATGGCTTTAATTAGTAAATAAAACAACATACACACAAAATGTATGTATGTATGCGAAGAAGGTATAATAAACTGTTTTAAAAAGTTATTATTTAGTACAGTTACTCGCTTACATACATTTTTCCTGTTAAATTTTGTAGTTAGTTTAACCAGTTGTGTTTAGAAAGTACTTATTTGTATAAAAAAATGGGATGAGGTTTGAGTTTTTGCAAAAAAAAATATTGCTACCGAACTGGTGTCATATTTAGTAAATTTAGATTCATAATTAACTTTTTACGAAAGTGTTACCTATGGTGGTACGTTTTTCGGAATAAGAACTTCTTTAGTTCCGCCTTTGATATTAAAAAATAATTTTTTTTACCTACTTGTTATCCTACTTATATTTCAGGCAGTTTCAGTACTGTAACTTCTTAGGCGTTGCCGGTAGAATCAAACTCCAAATAATTACTTAAGTCACTTTAATCGAAGGCTTGGGCGTTGATATAGAAAGTGACCAATCAAGTCAGGGAGAGTTTGTCGATACACCTACCATTACTAGCCATAAAGATTTTAAGACCTCACAGCCGTCGAACTTGGTAGTATTAGGACTTAAGTCTTTACCTCTATGTATGCAAGCTCTTGGTCTATGGAAAGCATCACCATCTACTTTTTTCTATTCAATATTGGTATGTCCGGAAACCTAGCACAGAATGGCATTGACCTATAACGGCTTGGATATGTTAAATTAAATACTATCTAGCTGTCGGGAAAAGTAGTGTATTCATCCAATAGAGTCGTACTGTTCTGTATGTTCGAGGAGTAACGGGCGTGACAACCCCGAGGTACCCTAGTAAACGGTCGCCAGTCTGGAGAGGTGGTGAGCTCAACTGGCAGAAGTTCCGGCTTCAAGATCTGACCATAGACAGAGTAATCCTATATTTACTCTGGCCTGTTCCTTTCGGCTACGGCCCTTCGGGGAGTATCGTGGTGGCTGTGGTTTAATACCCCAATGCGGGTAGAGCCAAAGTGATTCGATGTCGTGTTGCATTGCAGCCGGGTGCCGGACCCAAAGCACGACAGAGGCTTTATTAACGCATTAATTTGATTCGTTGTGATCTTGAGCGCCGTGGGGTTAGGCCTTCACAGGCAGACACCCACGTTAAACACTGACAAATGTTTTCTGTATGTAGTATCGCGATATGACTGACTTATCTGCTGATCTGCCATATAGAGGACATCACCGGTTCCTTTCAACTCGTTTTTGCTTGAAGAGATTTTTAGAACACGCTTTTCTTTCATCGAGAGAAGGCTCTGCTTTTCAGTTACCTTTGCCTTTTTAACGTTTTACTTCGCTTGATCTCTAGGCTGGCATACTTGGTGGTGTTAATGCTAGATCATAACTGTCAAAATTGACCTGTGACCTATTTGCGAAATCCATTTTTGTACAAACCCAGCTTTTTTTCTTCTTTCTCTCATCTGTAAATTTGTTCGCTTACAGCCCTTATGATAATTCATCTGCCAACTGTATCATGATTTTCCTGTGTATTTGATCAGGGTTTTCCTTTTTGTGGATTGGGCAAAGTACACAGAGCCTAAAATTGTCTGACCAAACTACGCTCAAAATCGGGTAGGTGCGCTCTACCAGCTCTTCTCCGAGAAGCTTTAACAGTGTAGTCGCTATGGCATCAGTTCCGCTTTGTTTCTTTTTAAGTTACGCTATACTTCTTAATCAAACTCGCCGCCGATTTCGTCAAGCTAAAGCGTTGAGAATTATTGGCTCCATATATCAAGTGTATCTGGACGTGTGTTTCTATATTTCCATCTTTGTCTCAGCAGGAGTAATTAAATTTTTGGGGTATTTTCGAGGCGCATTTCTTCTTGCCGGCATTTCATGCTTTTTTGCCGTTCGTTTCTTCCTTTTGAAAAGCCATTTCTGTTCAACTGCCGCTCGCTTAGCTATTGCTTCAGGATGGCTTTGTATGCTCCCTATTTCTCTGTAGTGGCGACACAGCACTCTTCGTCATACAAGTCGGTCCTGCGTGGCTGCTACAACCAACCACCTGTTTCGCAATGGTAAAAAGAAATTGGGAGATAGAATCCCACTTCTCATATACATATATACGGGCGATGAGAACTGATAATCGAGAGTGTAATTTCTCACCTGTCTGTTGTGACTACAAATTCTCACGTCGAGCTTGAGATACTACAAAAACGCAAAATCCCAACTCACCACTAAATCTGGTATTCCGGTCACTCAAACTCTGAAACCAAAGTTGCTTCCGACCCCAACACGGAACTAGTAAATTTCACTGCGGGTATCTCACAGATACTGATTATGTTTCGTTCAATCAATAATTCTCGCGCCTCTTTACTGGGACCACCACAAATAATTCCCTGATGAAAAGCTTTCAAAAAGTCAGCAGCTTACCTTGTTAGCCTTTCACTTTGCCTGGTGTAGTCTGATATCCACACCCTAGGAAAATAGAACTGGTCTGCCATCATTCCAAAGGAGCTCTGGCAGTTTGCCACATTTTGTGAATTGATGGGATTGAGTTGAGAAACTGGAAATCAGCTTTTTTCTTTGACAGAACCTATACTATTTTTTGTACAAAAATATGCTAGTGTTCCGATAACTTACTACTGCGCTGCCTTTAGTCGAAGCAGAGCACTACCAAGTAATGGTCTGCTTTTTCGGAAGCGTTGCTTCTTAATAAAAGTAGGCGCACTTCTAGTTGGGTTTTTAGCAGCTTAGTCCATGTATTTTGGATCATAGGTTATCTATGGTATTCACGAGGATTTGCTTACGATTATTGTCATTAATCAATTTTAAGCTTTAAGCTAACTTCTGACAGTGATTAGCAAATCAACTATAAGAAAAAAAAATTTCGAAATTTTCAAGATCACAGCAACCTTAGTTACGCATCACCTGTAATCAATTTTGAATAGCGATTACAGATTTATGCCTCACCCAGATTTATTTATTTTAATTTTTTTTTTCCAAATCTCATCGCATTTTCAGACTATATTTTATTAAGTATTTGCTTAGATTTGTAATTTTAATATTTGTGTTATTTCTCCGTGTTTTAATTTCATTTATTACTTTTATGTGTTTATTTGTAATCTAATTTTCCATTTGTTCTTCTTTTTCTGTTCAAATGCTTTTGTACCTAAATCTGTACTCAACTCTGCTACGCTCTGCTGCTACAATTATTACGTCTGCTAATATTGCTTCAATAAAAATAAAAAATCGCTTTTATTACACGACTCGTAAATGTAAAAATTGAATTGAATGTTACGAAATATTTTGAACTTACCACCGCCTACACATACAAACGTACATCTCCACATTCATCACCAACCACCCAAATATATGTGTGTAAATAAACAATTGAAAATGCGCCTGCGCGTAGTGAGCACCGGCACAACGCACAACTCGTACAATCCAAGCGCTCCGATACCCGATCTCGGTGATGGCAATAGCGTCGGTGGCAGCAGCGGCGGCAACGCTGGTGGTGGTTTTGGTGGCGGTGGCTCCGGCGGGCATAGTCTCTATCCCACACTACCAAATAGTCCGCCAGCGGGTGGCTACAATCCTTATGGCGGCTACCAACCACAACCCGGCGGATACCAACCACCAGCTGGCGGCTACCAGCCAGGTGGCTATCAACCAGGTGGTTATCAACCTGGTGGTTATCAACCTGGCGGCTACAATCCAAATGCCGGCGGTGGTGGTTATGTGCCAAATGCGCCCGGATATGGTGGCGGTAGCACGCCACAGAAACCCAAAGACAAGGAGGGCGGCGGCTTCTTCTCCAATTTCTTCTCTAGTCCAGCGGTGAGTCAAGCTGTATCTGGTATTATTGCAGGTCAAATCGCCAAAACCTTGCAAGGAGGCGGCGGCAGCGGTGGCGGTGGTGGTGCTGGTGCTGGTGGTGGCGCTACCGGTGGTTACCAACCAAGCGGCGGCTATGCGCCAAGCGGTGGTTATGGCGGCGGCGGCAGCTCAGGCAGTGGCTCATCGGGCAGCAACATTCTCGGCGGTCTGCTGGGCAGTGTGTTGGGGGGCGGCGGTGGCGGCGCCGGCGGTGGTGCTAGCAGCGGTAGTGCTAGTAATTTCCTTGGCAGTTTACTGAGTGGTGGTGGCAGCGGTGGCGGAGGTGGTGGTGGTTCCGGCGGTAGCAGCGCCAGCAGCTTTCTGGGCAGCTTGCTTAGTGGCGGTGGCAGCAGCGCCAACCGTGCTGGTGGCGGCAGCAGTCCCATCAGTGAAATTTTGGGATCTCGTAACTTCGGCGGCCTTTTCAGCGAGAATCCTTCTTCCGGCTCTTCTGGATCATCCTCCAGTTCATCCGGCGCTAAGAGCTATCCCACTCAGCCGCCGATGAACCAGAACTACTATGGTTGAATGCAAGGAGATTATAATTTAATTGAAATCTTTATTTTATTAATAAAATGCACATATTTTATTTCACTTTTTACCAAGAAAATATAATCTTACTTTATCTATGTACAACTTTGTAGTGTAGTACGATAATAACGCAGTGAGCAAGAATATTGTAAATGCCGAAGCAGTAAACTGATTTTAGCGTGAATAAAGCATACGTAAGTGTATATTAAATCAAATGAAAATCAAAATTTTTGGCATCTTGTGATTATACAAAATGATCACTTGCACAGAAAAAAACCAATAAAGTGACGAAACTTTATATGTATGTAAGTAGTAATTAAAAAGAAGTATATGCATATGCGTAATTAATGCATTTATTAAATAGAAATTAACAAGAACAAAAGGGTAATGTAGTTCGTAAAATAAATGGTTTTTTAATCAAAAGAAAACCGTTTGAAAACCGCTGAAATTACTCGCAAAATGCAGCACAGAGAATGCATACAATAATTTTATCAATCAATTACTTTACAGCAATGTACATATAGAACCATACACAATTTACTTTATAGAAATATTAATTTCCAAAGGTGACTAAATAATAATTTTTGATTTTAATAAATTCGATATAAAAATATACAAATAGCAAATAGAAAACAGAATAACTGTGGAAGGTGTTTGGAATGTAAATAGCTGGATTCAAATAAATAAACGAAATCATATAATACAAAAATACTGAATTTAATTGACTTCGGTTATTGAGCGGAATTTTCTGGAAAAAGTAAGTACATGCATGTAAGTAAATGTAATTTAAATCTTGGACTTTATCACAGAAATACCCCGTTGGCTGTAGGGAAAATAATTGAGGGCTTAGCAAAAGACAGTATTTCATGATCGACGTTATCAGACAAACAGTCAGAGCATAAGCATCCACCCACGTCACTGTTGACTTCGTTTGTTTAGGAGTCATCACTAAAAGTATAAACAGAATCAATTTGCTGTCAAAATTAAAACACACTGCACTATATGAGATAGCACACAACCAAAGCGACGAAGAAGTTCGTCTGACGAAATTCGGTGTGAATAGATTTATTTTTAATTTTGACGCTACCGCCGGTCGACAAAGTCAACATTCAATGAAAAAACAGCATTGTTTCCCATGATTCAATAAAAGAAGGTTGGATAACCTGGCAGTTGTCTCGTTCCCGCTCGCTGCCTTAGCCTGTGTTGCCTCTTTCTTAAATTTATAGAAAGTACTACTAATATACATAAAAAGTTCAACAGACAACACTGTTGCCATTTTCATCGTATGTTTTCGTTAACTTTTTAAGCGAAACGCACATTAGCGCGAATTTTTCGTTGCGAATTCGGCTGTTGACTTCGAATCCGCAAACGTGCGCACACTTTCGAGATTTTTTCGCGTGCACAATTCACTCAATTCATTCAATTAGTGAGAATTTTTTTTTGGTATTTGTGACGAGAATTATTACATTTTTTACATTTAAAGATTATGGGCCGATTTCTCCAACTCGACTTAACTTAGTTTAGCCATTTTTTGGACTTATTCATTTTCACCATCTAGGCTAAGCTAAGCCAAAAGTTAGCCAAAAGTTACTTTCATGGATAACATGATGCGATACTCTTTTTTTCTCTTGAGAGCGCCGTCAAAATGTTCATTTTTTTATAGCATCTTCCAATAGTGCCACTGCTACGAAAAACATGTATGGGTATTTATTAAGAAATTTTAGGTGATTTTTTTTTTCATTAATACAACACTCGAAAACCAATAAATGTTAGTGCCTGCTTTGTGTTCGCGTGATGTATGATTCCTAAATTACGAGTAACTGTTTTTACTTATAAACGCTGTACTTTAGCTAGTTTTATAAAAGCATGTACAATAAATCCCCTGAATTGAAAGCGGTGCATTTTTTACTTAACCAGCGGTAGCTGTTCATGGCCCTCGAACTTTCTGTGCTGCCAAGTCGTAAAAAAGA